>PVKS010015043.1:0-46907 GCA_004027875.1 Aplodontia rufa | reverse complement strand
AGTGAGGGGCATCTGGGTTGGTTCCATAATCTAGCTATAGTTAATTGAGCTGCTATAAACATTGATGAAGCCACATCGCTATAATATGCTGATTCTAAGTCTTTTGGGAAAATTCCCAGGAGTGGGATAGCTAGGTCGTAAGGTGGTTCCATCCTTAATTTTTTGAGGATTCTCCATACAGCTTTCCATAGTGGCTGAACAAGTTTGCAGTCCCACCAGCAGTGTAACAGTGTTCCTCTTTTGCCACAGCCCCTCCAGCATCTGTCGTTGTTTGTATTTTTCATTTTTGTCACTCTAACAGGAGTGAGGTGGTATCCCATTGAAGTTTTGATTTGCATTTCCCTTATAACTAATGATGTAGAGCATTTTCTCATATATTTGTGGGCTTTCTGGACTTCCACTGGAGAGAAGTTCCTTTTGAGATCTTTAGCCCATTTATCGATTGGATCATTTGCGAGTTTGGACTTTAGTTTCTTTAGTTCCCTATAAATTCTGGATATTAGCCCTCTGTCCGAGGTGTAGCAGGCAAAAATTTTCTCCCATTCTGTAGGTTCTCTCTTGATGCTCTTGACTAGATCTTTAGCTGTGCAAAAACTTTTTAGTTTAATTGCATCCCATTCATTTAATTTTGATTTTATAGCATGCGCCATAGGAGTTTTGTTAAGGAAGAAGCTGCCGACTCCTATAAGGTGTAGTGTTGACCCGACTTCTTTTTCTAGTAAATTTAAAGTTGTAGTCTTAATATCCAGGTCTTTGATCCATTTTGATTTAATTTTTGTGCACGGTGAAAGGTAAGGATCCAGCTTCAGTTGTCTACATATGGCTGTCCAGTTTGTCCAACACCATTTGTTGAACAGGCTATCTTTCTTCCACACTATACTTTTGCCCCCTTTATCAAAGATCAAATAGTTAAGGATATGAGGGTTTGTCTCAGGATCTTCTATTCAATTCCACTGGTCTTCGGTTGTTTTGATACCAATACCATGATGTTTTTGCTACTACAGCTCTGTAATATAATTTCAGGTCAGGGATTGAGATACCCCCTATTTCTTCCTTTCTATAGAGTAGTGTTTTGGCTAGTCTGGGTCTCCTGTTGTTCCGTATGAACTTGAGAATTGCTTTATCTATATCTGTGAAGAATGCCATAGGTATCTTGATGGGGATTGCATTGAATCTGTATAGGGCTTTGGGTAGAATGGCCATCTTTATTATACTGATTCTGCCTAACCATGAGCATGGAATGTTTTTCCATCTACTCAGGTCTTCTGTAATTTATATTTTTAGTGTTTGATAATTTTCTTTGAATAGGTCTTTAATATCCTTTGTAAGGTTAATGCCCAAGTATTTCATTCTTTTGGAAGTGATGGTGAATGGGAGAGATTTTCTGATTTCTTCTTCTGTGTATTTATTGTTGGTGTAAAGAAATGCTAGCGATTTGCTGGAGTTGATCTTGTAGCCAGCTACTTTGCTAAAATCACCTATGAGCTCTAGAAGTTTTCTGGCTGATGTTATTGGGTCGTCTAGGTATAAAATCATGTCGTCTGCAAATAGAGATAACTTGACTTCCTCTTTTCCTATATGAATACCTTTGATTTCCTCAGTATTCTTTTTATATGGAGAGAAATTGGCTTATTTTAGTAGAGGAAAAAGAGAAGTATGAATTGATTCATCCAATTGATATTACTCCTTATTTTTCAAGGGAAACTTCACATTTGAAAATGCACTCATTTGGAGGCACTGCCCTTGTTTCTGCTGTTCCATCCAATACATAACTCTACATGACTGTTGCTATGCCAGAAGAGGACTGGGAGATTTAAGTGCTTTTAAAGTTAGACCCTACTAGATGATAAAAGAAACAAATTTCAGAGAAATGAGTATTTTAATCATCTTCATGGATGTAGAAATCTTAGCCATGAAACTATCACAAGTAATAAATCAAAGCAAAAGGTGTTCCAATCATCTCAAAGCTATTTGAGATGTATCATGAATGTACACATTTTAGCATGACTTGAAGCCCATTTTTTCTTCTTTCTTCTTTTTGGTTCTTTTTAAAGATGAAAATTGTCTTTGTCTTCTTTATTTTTTTTTCTTAAGAGAGAAAAAGAATCAATTTTATTTAGTTTTTCATGTGGCTTTCATTGCTCTGACACTTCATTGTCAAACTCGAATCCATGCATGTGCCAGGCAACCCCTGTAACTTCTGAGTCACTACTGCAGCCCCATGGTCTTTGTCTTCTAGTGGACAGGATAAAGCTATAAAATATGATGACCTCTAGAGTGATCTTTATTTTCTTCCAATAATTTCCAATTTCTTAAAATGGGGTTTCCTGTTTAATTCTATTAAAAAATGTAATCTTTTTGGAGTTCCTTCCTAGGAAATAACAACAGTAGTTTTCCTATAAAGAATGGTCTTATATTTTGATAATTTTTCCTCCTTATAATTTTTAGGTTTTATAGTTAATCTTTTTTTTAAGAGAGAAACAACTTTATTTAGTTTTTCACATGGCCTTAGTTGCTACAACACTTAGTTGTGTATGTGGTGCTGGGGTTTGAACCTGGGTCCTCCTGCTTGCCAACCAAGCACCGAAACCGCTGAGCCACCGCTCCAGCCCCTATAGTTAATCTTTTTACAAATACTTTTTTGGATAACTAATAAACTATTGTCGTTAGTTAAGCAGACCAAAATTAATTTTTTTTTTTTTGGTACCCAGGGCACTCAAATACAGCCACATCCCCAGCCCTTTTTTATTTTTTGTTTTGAAACAGGATCTTGATAAGTTGCTGAGGCTGGCATTGAACTTGTGATCGTTCTGCCTTGGCCTCCTGAGCAGCTGGGATTATAGGTGTCCTCCACCACACCCAGCCAAAGTTAATCTTTTAATATTTAGCATACCACAGTGCTGTGAAAAATAAATATTTATGAAGGACTTAAATATAAAAAAATACCATGAAAGGTATTGTTTTTCTACTCTTTAATTTCCTTATAATCATGAAAAAGTTTTATTTTTCTTCCTAATTCATCTTAATTTAGAATGCTGAGATCTGGAGACCATTTTGAGAATCAATTATTGTGAAGAACTGTTCTAATTAAACTCTCTCCACAACTTTGAGAGTTTTACTACTTCTATGAGGAAGCTAAGGGTCAAGGAGATGTCCCCCATCCCAAACCCTGTACTGAGTATCAAATCAAGGGCCTCGTACATGCTAGGCAAAGACTGTGCCACAGAGCTACATCCCCAGCCCTAGAGAGGTTTAGTAACCCACAAGAAAGTGCTAAGAGCAGTGTATGAGGCCTAACTTCCAATCTTGGTACACTTTTAAGAGTTATAATGATGACTATCTACCAAGATTTAGTGAGTTATTTGTAAAGAGCTGAGCAATAAGCAATTGGCAGAATTAAGTAATTTGATGCTTAGAGATGAAAATAATTTTCTCAATTAAAATGTAAATATAAATTATGCATAAATTCTGCTAATCTATTTTTAAAAGTGCATTATAATTTTATCAGATCATACTGATTTGATAATCATCCTTTTAAATAGTTTACAAAAATTTTGTTTCTTCAGGTTTAATTCTGAAAAGTTTAGCATTGTCTGAAGTGAATAAAGCAGTGGGAATTGGACCAGAGAATGGCAAACACTTATGTCACTACATCTGATGGATACTTTCTTGCTGAACCCATGCAATGTTATGGTACGTAACAAAAAACTACAGTACAATAGTCAACAAATATTTTTGTGGGAATTATGTTTAGTTACAGAGATTTTTTTAAAAGAAACTAAAAAATGAATAAATTATTCCCTACAAGAAAAAAATAATTAATTTTGAAACCCAATAATATAAGTCCAGAATCAAAGGTAAAGAGGGAAAGGCATGACAGTTAATTAACATGCAAAATTGAAGTTATTTTTAGAAGTTAGTTGAAGCTTGTTTTTATGCAATTTAGTAAATACATTTCACAGTAGTTATTTAACATACTTGAAATTTTATTAACAGTGTAAAAGGGAAAGAAAGAAAATACTGCAGGAGGCAATAGATTTTTTTTTTTAACAAAAAACCAATTTAAATTTCACCTTACAGTTTTCAATTAAACCAATTTCCATGCTAATGGAACATTAACCAGTATTCTACTGGGGTGAAAAAGAGACTTTTTTTTTGTTGTTTTTGATTATCACCCAAGAAGGGCCTCCTCCTCCTCCTCTCCCTCTTCTTCCTCTTCTTCCTTTTCCTTGTCTCCTCCTCTTTCACTCTACCCTCCTCCCCTCCCTCCTCCTCTCCTTCTTTTTCTTCCTTCTCTTTCTCTTCCTCTTCCTCTCCTCCTCCTCCTTCTCATTTTTAAAGGCTACATTGTTATACTGATAGCCTTTCTTCTTATATTAGACTTTTTGGTAGTTATTCAATCTTTAGCATTGCATAGGATGCTGTAAGATTGTAAATGACTATTGTGAAATGATAGAAATTATGCTTTTTATCAATCTTTGTAGTATAATTTTAGGGGTAAGACCAAGTCTTTAGTAAGTTGAATCACCGGGTGATTCAGCACCAGGAAAAATACAATTATTACTAGTTACAGACACTGTGCAACTAAATATTCCTGGGTTCTTTTGGGGTCAATATTTTGGATTTAAATTCAGTAATTCTTCCAAAAGCAGGAAGTAAGTTGGTCTTTGGGAAATTCTGATAATAATGATAGACATTAGGGGTCATTTCATAGTTTATATGTGTTTTTAAATATTATATTTCATTTCATTCTTATAATAACCCTAAAAAGTTCAGTAAATTTATCCTCAGATAAACAATAGAACAAACAAACAACAAAAAAACAGGAACTAGTAGTCTAAACTGGGCTGTAAGGGACAAAGGAAAGTATTGCTATATTAACTGAGAAGTTCAAACAAAATTGATTTTTAACTAGATAAACCAAAAGTGTGTTTTAGTTTTTCTTTTTTTGATTGTGGAATAACTTATTGATTCATGTTGTTTCTGACCTGATTACACTAAAAACAGTATATCTGGGACAAGAAAAATGCAGAAGATAGGGAAAACCTTCCATTCCAAATACTTTTTTTTTTTTCTTTAAGGGCTGAGGATCGAACTTGGGACCTTGTGCATGCTAGGCAAGCGCTCTGCCACTAAGCTAAATCCCCAACCCCTAAGAAGGGAGAATGAATTGGTGTATGAGCCTTTAGCAATTACTGCCCTTTCTTTAGCTTCTGATCAACTTCTGCATACCTCTGGGAAGGTGGCATTTATCGTATGTTGCAATGGGACTAGTAGACATGTTAAACTGTTTGTTGAGTATAAAAGACTTTGAAATTTGAAAAAAAATATGAAATTTTGACTTTTCACTATTTGTTCTTTTCTAAAAATGAAACTAGATATTTTGCCTGAACAAACTGATTATCAGCTGCACAACACTGATGTTCAAGAATCACCTTATTGCCAGTATTCTACTGCTCAGTTTTCCCCGGCTTTACAATCTCAATCTTTACAAAATCATTTCAACACCTATAGCTTGGATCCACAGTACAATGGTGCTGGACAGTGTGGACTTGATTCTTGCGAATTAAATAAAACCACTCACGTGGTTTCTCACAATGTTGAAGATAGATACCCTGGAATAAAAAGATCCAGGCCAACTTGTTTTTTGCGAATGAAGGGACAGGAAGAGCTGTGTGTAGTTTGCGGTGATAAGGCATCAGGATATCATTACAATGCACTTACCTGTGAAGGTTGCAAAGGTAAGGATAAAATTAAAAGAAAATTGAAATCTTAGTGTTCACTGAAGAGGCATGGAATTTTAGGCATGTGAGAATACTTTTCTTTTTAAAATGTGAAAAACAAACCAGAAAGGACTACGGTATGTTTAAAGTGATCAATCTGTGGGATCAAAGGCATGAAAATAAAATGTAAAGTTTAAGTTTAATTTTCTTTTCATTTTTGATGAGGGCTTTCACACTTAAATATGAAATTTAATATTTATATAGCAGAAGGATTCCATATTTCTAGAAGAACCTGATGTAGGAATAGATCTTTTTAAAAAGATCTGAATGTTAACTATTACTTCTTTTTATGTGGTTGATGTAAGTCATGCATTTGGAGGAAATGTGAATTAATTGACAGTCAATGTTCTATTTTTCTTTCTTTTTTAGTGATGTTGGAGATCAAACCTAAGCACACATCCTAGGCAAGTGCTCTACCATTGAGCTATATCGTCACCCCCTTTTATAATTCAATTTTTGATACAGGATCTCAATAAATTTCTCAGGGTAGCCTCCAGCCTGTCTCCTGAGAAACTATGATTGTAGGCCTGTGCTACCAGGCATATCTTGAAACATTTTTTTTTTAAGACAAATTGAGGGTCTAAAAGTGAAGACCAAAATGGACAATGACATTTGCAAAGAGTGAATTAGTCTTTAATTTTGAACAGCTTTGAAGTATTCTTCATTCTTTAAATTCATAAATGCAGGGCTGTGGATATAGCTCAGCAGGCTGAGCACTTGCCTTGCAGGCTTTGAACCTCAGCTGCTGAAAAACAAACAACAGAAACCAAAACAAACAAAAAAATCACAAGTCCTCGAAATGATTAGGCCAATATGGCATAGGTAAAGATATTTGTTAGAGCTCAGAGTGAAGTCTTATTCTCAGAAAACTCAACATATTCCTTGAAAAGAACAGCTGAATGAAGACCACAGGAAATGAGGTAATAGCTTTGTAAACAGAATAGAGGGTTAAGTTTATGTTCACTCTTGAAGAGCAGGGTTTTATGATTAAAACTAGGTTGAAAAGGGGCTGGAGAGGTGTCTCAGTGGTGGAGCACTTGCCTGGCATGTCCAAGGACCCAGGTTTGATCCCCAGTACCACTTATACAACTAAGTGGAGGAAAAAAACAAAACCAGAGGAAAAAAATAAAATTAATTCTCTAAAAACAATAACACCCCCGAAAAAAAACCAGGTTGAAGAATGAAGCATAGTTCTGAAAACCGAAACTGAGATTTTTATTCTCTGTTGAATCTAAATCATGAAACTCACACTCTCAAAAGGATATTGTAGGACCTTAGACTAAGCTTATTAACTCCACTGTTTGAAATGAAAACGGGAAGAGGGCAAGACTTGCATAGAACAAGAAATGAAGGATGAAATAGGAAGAGGAACTATGGATTTAGGAAGTGAAAGAAAAAACCTTCCTTCCTTCCACCAATTATGAACTCTTCAGTGTCTCAAACCATGTAAACTAACAGCACTTCTCATTTGGGAAGTGCCAAAAAAGGGAGATGGGCAGGAGTTAGCTTTTAAGAGTATTTCTTCTATGGTTTGTTGAAGTGAAAGTATGGGGAAAGAAGAGAGATTTTTCTCGTAGTTTTGTTTTACATGAGCACATATTCTTTCAAGAGAACTGTGAGAAATGTTTTCAGTGGATCTTGATATTCTGTAAAAATTTTTAAAATGCTTTTAGATGATACATTATAACTATAGCAAAAATTAGAGAGTTCTCTTAATGTGAGACTTATTTAATTTCCAGGTGAGATTATTGAAAGGAACATCCCTGGGTAGAATATATTAATTAGGAAAGGATTAGACAATTTTCCAGATAAATGTGTATTAAATCAAACCTTTTTATTGAGAGAAAAAGCATTTAATTGAAATAATTTAGTGAATTTAATTATTTAACTGCACTATAAAAGTATGTATCAATAAGAATGACGATTAAAATACCTATGTTATAATCTAAAAATTTTTATTGTTAGGTTTTTTTCGACGTAGCATCACCAAAAATGCAGTATATAGTTGTAAGAATGGTGGTCATTGTGAAATGGACATGTATATGCGTAGAAAATGTCAAGAGTGCAGATTGAAAAAGTGTAAGGCAGTAGGAATGTTGGCAGAATGTAAGTATCATTGTGCTTTTTGTTTTGGTTTATTTTGTCCAGGGGAATTTTAAATTTTCTTATCTTACTGAGAACTTAATGCATTATTCAAGGTATCATTCTGAACATTTATACATACTGTTTAATATACTTTTCTAGCAACTGCCCAGATAGGATGGCCAATTACCAATCTGAATAGTTTTCCCCATAAATCCTGCTCTATACTATATTGCTCTGATTTTGGAAATGATCCAAGTTTGTCTCAATTAGAAATTCTTGTATTTTCATGTTACTTATCCTAAAGTTATAAATATATTTATAAAGAGCCGAATTTTAAGTTAGCAGTTCTCAAAAGCCTACAGGATAAACAGTTAAGTAGAGCCTATTAACAATTAACACGTAGGTGTTAAAATGCAACTTTATGTGTATAATCTACCACACACTTCCCCAGTACTAGGGATTGAAATCAGGGGTGTTCTACCATTGACCTACATCTCCAACCCTTTTTATTTTTTATTTTGGGAAAGGGTCTAAGTGTCTAATTTTTTTTGAGTTTATACTATGTTCATTCTATTTTTTATTTAAATTAAATGATGTAATTTAATCCCCATTGTAGTATTGATTTTGGCATAATGTTCTCAATTCTTTCCCATTTCCCTTCGTTCAAAATCTCTGATGATTTTTCAGTTAAAATTTTTCCTATAAAGTACTATTAATGTTTTCTTTTCATGTCTAACATAGCCTTATGCAAACTTTTATTATCTTATAATTATGCCATTAGTTTCCTGGACATTTCTCCATTCTCTCTAGTTCAATCAACCTTCAATTTCCAAAATAATCTTTGGTTGTAGACAGTTACATTTTCACCTCAAACCGTGTATGTGGTCGCTAACATTTTGAGGACGATCATAGGAGATAAAGGAAACTTTGAGGGATGGGTACCTGGAAGCACGATACTGTCTTCTGTGTGTTAGCCCAGGATTTATATTGGTTTGGGATATGAGCCTTGATTAAGATTAATGTAAAGGAAGCATTGAGAAAAGCACTAACATTATTGGCTAAACTCTATGTAAAAACAGGCATTGAAACTAAGCACCAAAACCATTGGTTAATATCTATGCAAAACAAGTAGCAAATCTTTCCTATTTCCCATCTGTGTCCACCCACACTTCTTAATTTTCCCACCTCTGGCACAAAGGAATTGCTCACACAGGTAAGCCTCATGGTCTTTTGCATTTGAAGGCACTGACCATGCCTGTTAATAGCTCTCTACAGGTGAAGAGAAGGGGGAGTAATCTCTTTGATGTCCTTTCTCATAATAGTATTAGTCCCATTATCAGGGCACCATCCTCGAAATATCAACTAAACATATTTACTTTCTGAAGGCTTCATTTCCAGATGCCATCACCTTGGGGATTAGAGCTTTAGCATAAGAGGTTTTGGGGGACACAATTCAGCCCATAGCAATTCCTGATGAATCGTCTTTTTTGGGGGGGAGGTAATGAGGATTGAAGGATACTTTCCCACTGAGCCCCCATCTCCAGTCTTTTATTTTTTATTTTGAGACAGGGTCTCACTAAGTTGCTTAGAGGCCAGCTAAGTTGCTGAGGCTGTTTTTGAACTTGTGATCCTTCTTCCTCAGTCTCCTGAGTTACTGGGATTACAGGTGTGTGCCACCATGCATGGTTTGAAAAACTGTCTTTTAACCTATGCATGAAAATCTATATAAAAAAAGGCAACCTGTATTCTTCTGAGTCAATCTTTAAATGGAATTGTCCTCTTTCCCTTTACTTGAAGGAATTATGTAAAGGTTGAAAAAAAGAGACTTGACACGAGTGCAGTTATCATGGTACATGAACATAAACATTATTCAAATGTTATTCAGATACACCTAGATTCCCACCATCATTGTTATAGATCTTCATATTACATTTACCATTAAGTTGACCTAAGAATATCCAGCATGTTTAGTACTTTGATCAATCTTTCTACAGATTAATAATGGCAATAGAAGTGGTCATAATCGTTTATAGTTGCCTGTACAAACAGGCCTGTACAACATTTCTTCCTTTCTTTTGGAGTCTTAATTCCCTTACCACACAATAATTCTTAAAGTATTATATTCCTCATGAATTTTTTTCTCTCATTGTATTTATTTATGTATTCCTTTAGTACTGGGGATTGAAGCTAGGGGCACTTAAACCAATGAGCACTTAAACCAATATACCCAGCTCTTTTTATTTTTATTTGGAGACAAGGTCTAAGTTGTTGAAGCTAGCCTTGACTTGAAATCCTCCTGCCTCAGTCTCTAAAATTATGGGATTACAGGCCCGTTCCACCACACCTGACTGTCTCAGTTTAAAGTGCTATGTCCACTACCAAATATATGATACTCACTGTATGTCTTTATATGTACAGAGTGGAACTCAACTACTTCAAACTTTTTAGTTATTATGAACGTATTAAAATAGATTAAAAGCATTTTGACTTTTATAGGTGGCTGCACTAGTGATCCATTTCCATCTGTTTTAACCTCAGTTCAGTGTTAGTCGCTGCTGGAAGGTCTAGACCCTACAACTATTATCTCATGTTGACAAACTGCCTCCTTTTGCTTTTACATACACTATTATTAATTTACTCATCTCCATACAGCTTTTCAGACTAAACTCAGGGAAGCAGAGCTTCTAGGCATGAAGAATACTTAGCCATAGGCTGGTAAGAGATAAGATGAAATTAATTAAGATTCAGGACTAGTACGACTAATCTAGCAGTGTCATTGAATCTTTTTTTTTTTCTGGGATTTAACCCAGGGGGGCGCTTAACCAAAGGGGGTGCCTAACCACTGAACCACATCTCTAGCCCCCCCCCCGCCCCTTTTTTTTGCAATTTGAAACAGAGTCTTGCTAAATTGCTTAGGGCCTCACTAAGTTGTTGAGGCTGGCTTTGAATTTGCAATCCTCCTGCCTCAGCCTCAGGAGCTGCTGGGATTAAAGGCATGTGCCAATGAACCCAGCAGTATTATTCAATCTTAAGGATGAAATGATCATTTTTTCTACAGTGTTCAAAAGTGGTATTTCAAAAATAGACTTGATTTATTGACAAGAGTATCCCATGTTAATTTTTTGAGGTATGGTTACAATAGGTTGTCTTTGTTAGTGGCAATGTTTGAAATCAGATGTATTGTAATACCATGGCTCCATATTACTAGTGAAATTAAAATCTTAGTCAGAGTTTGAGGACATAGGGGAGCATGTCTCCCTCTTTTAGGGGAGAGAACTGGTGAGACCTAAGAGTGTTTTTAGATCCCTGATCAAATAGGTTAGGGCTCAAAACAATACTGAACTCTCACCGGGGAGCTGAGAGCCAAAAAAATAGCTAAAATAGAACTAAAATTTCAATACATTATCTCATTTAATTCTCTTTATAAGCACAATGAAGTTTGTAGTATTGTCATTGTTTTTTTTATACAATTGGTATTTATTTTTAAATTTTATTGAGTTGTACGATCATAAATGCATATGCAGTAACAGCATGATATGCCCCTGATCCTAATCCAGAATCACCCCCACATTACCCACATCCCAATCTCCTGACTCTTTTACATTTCCCTCATAACAGATATAAATGTCTATGTGTATGTGTATATATATGATTGTGCATTTTGCAGAATTAAATGATTGTATAAGTATTATTTGGCTTCTTGGGGGAGTAAAGAGTAAGCTACATCATTGATTCTCCCCCCAGATCCCTCCTTAACATCTTCCCCTTCTCCCTATGTCTATGGTTCCCTTAGATTATGTGTTGCTTTGACTTTGGTGAGCCTAGTACATGAGCTTGGCCTTTCACGCAAGCCTGGATTTTGCTCTAGCCTCCACAAATGAGGAAAAACATTTGACCCTGGAGTCTCTGAGTTTGGCTAATTTCACTCAGCATAATTTCTTCCTTTGCCATCCATTTACCTTCAAATGCTGTAATATTGTTGTTTCTAATAGTTGAGTAGAACTCCATTGCATATATATACATATATACATATATATGTGTGTGTATATGTGTGTGTGTGTGTGTGTGTGTGTGTGTGTGTGTATCACAGCTTTTGGATCCATTTATCCAGTGATGGGCATCTGGGTTGATCTCATAATTTATTATCACCCTTTTCTCATGAATGAGGAAAGTAAATCATAGACAGTCACACAGCTAAGTGGCAGAGTCACAATTTAAATTCAGGTATGTTGATCAGTTCCAATGTCTGTTATGTTAACCATTACACTATGTCACACTCAGAAATACAAGCGTGACAGCGACTCTTCATGCTATTCAAGATTAGTTAAAAAATATTGCAGAGCTGATCCTGCAGGCTAAAGAAATAAGCAATCCTGTTGAGAAGCCCTAGAAAAATCAAGAGATTTACATCATGCATAGGTCCTAACATCTATCTTCAGTGAACTTTTACTTTATCAATGTATTATTTAATTCATGAAGATCATTTTTTTTTAAGATGGAGAGGGAGAGAAAGAGACAGAGAGAGAGAAGCAGCTAGTTGTGTATGTGGTGCTAGGGTTTGAACCTGGGTTCTTGTGCTTGCCAGGCAAGTGCTTCAATTGCTGAGCCACCACTCCACCCCTACCCCCACCCCATGAATATCTTTTAAAATTGTTTTTCTGTCATGTAATGTTTGGGATATTTCCCTATGATGTCTGACATTAAAATAATGACAAGAACTATCAAGAGAATGGAAACTGTGACCAACCATTAAGAATCTTTCTACAGATCGACATTCATCTATTAATCAAGTTTATTAACTAGTTATTACTTTATGTGAACAATCTTGAATTCAACCTACATCTCCATTCTGGCTAGGCATAGATTCAGAGAACTTGTTAAATGACGTGTTAAATTCCACGTATACTTTGTTTAAAGTATATCTTTGATCTGTCCATTCTAAGAATTCAGACAGAATTGAAATTAAACTGACATTATTTGTTTTGATTAATTCATACTGGGTTTGATTATTGCATCTCTTCTTGAGTTACCACTAGCATTTTTTTAGGTGTGCAGTTTGTATAAAAATTATCTTTTAGTTTTTCTTTTTTTAAATCAAAATCATCATGAAATCTTTTGATGTTTAAAAATCTTTTTTTTTTTGGTATTGGGGATTGAACCCAGGGGCCCTTAAGCACTGAGCCACACAAGTCCTTTTTATTTTATTTTGAGACAAGGTCTCACTATGTTGGTTAGTACCTGGATAAGTTGCTGAGGCTGGCTTTGAAATTGAGATCCTGTTGCCTCAGCCAAGTCACTGGGATTACTGGTTTGTGCCACCACACCCTGCTGATATTCTTGTTCCTACCACTTTTCAATACCACAGACTGTAGTTCTATTACACAGAACTATTTTTCTCAGGTGAAGGAATATAAATTCATTAAGAAAACTTGCTCTTCAATAATTTATTCTCCTGTTTACAAGACCATTTTGTTTTTTTGCTGTCTAAAAAGGAAGATGGTTAATTTTTTTTTCTTCAAGTCATCACTAGCATTATACATTTGGACCATGCTGTGAATCTCATTAATTCTTACTGTGAATGTAACTAAAAATGTGTCCTTTAGGGATTCAGGCCCCTTCCTTCAGAGGAGTCTACAGTTCATCTTTCCAAACAAATTAATCTTGTTAATTAGAAAATAGTTCTACAATTACAATTAAGAATGTGAAGAGAGGGGCTGGAGAGGTGACTCAGTAGTTATAGCACTTGCCTGGCATGTGCAAATACATGAGTTCAAACCCCAGCACCAAGTACGCAACAGAATCTCAGAGCAATGAAGGCCACAGGAAAAACTAAATAAAATTGATTCTCTCTTTCTCTCTCTCTCTACAAAAAAAAAAAAAAAAAAAAAAAAAAAAAAAAAAAAATCTGCAAAATAAGAGAAAATCTTTGCTAGCTCTTCTTCTGACAGAGGATTAGTATCCAGAATATATAAAGAATTCAAAACCTTAACATCAAAATGCAAAACAAATGAAAGCAAAACAACAAATAACCCTATTAATAAGGGCAAATGAATTAAACAGGCACTTCTCAAAAGAAGAAATACAAATGGCCAACAAATATATTAAAAAATGTTCAACATCATTAGCAATTAGGGAAATGCAAATCAAAACTACACTGAGATTTCATCTCACACCAATCAGAATAGCAGTCATCTAGAATACAAATAATAATAAAAGTTGGAGAGCATTTGGAGAAAAAGGACCACTTTCACATTGTGGGTGGGATCGTAAATGAGTACAACTACTATGGAAATCAGTATGGAGGTTCCTCAAAAACGATTAGGCATGGAGCTCACCACATGACCCAGCTCCTCAGTATTTATCCTAAAGAATTAAGTGAATACATACATACCCATGTTTATAGCAGTATAAATTACAGTAGTCAAATTACGGACCAGTCAGGTGTTCATCAATGGATGAATGGATAAAGAAAATGTGGTACATGTATACAATGGAGTTTTACTCAGTTATAAAGAAAAATGAAATAATGTCATTTGTAGGAGAATGGATGGAACTTAAGAACATTAAGTTTAAGTGAAATAAGCCAAACTCAAAAGGTCAAGGGTCTCATGTGAAAGCTAGGGAGGAAAAAATGAAAGAAAGGGGGGTGGAGAGAATCTCATGAAAATCAAAGGGAGATCAGTAGAAGAAAGGGACCATGGGGTGGGAGTGGATAAGAGTGGGAAAAAATGGTGGTGAGTGATATTGAACAAATTGTATTGTTATAATGTGCATATATGAATATGTAACAATAAATCCCACTATTACATATAACTAAAATGTACCAATGAAAATATGGGGGGAAAAACCCCAAATAGTTCTACAGTTGAAGTTCTTCACCATCATTTCCTCTGGCCTCTGTGCAAGGTTTCATCAGTTTATTTTTCTCCCTTCCATGACTTGTTTGTCCTTTCCTCTTTGCGATTTCCTTTCCCTGTAGGTGACACTTCTTTACCCCAACTAATCTAAAACCTCTTTAGTAAGCCGTTCCACAATTCCCTCTGATTCTGACTACTTTATTTTTGTATTTGTGTACTTGGTTCAGATTATTTTGGTATTTACTTTGGTATGTTTTAAATGACTTTTTTTTTGGGGGGGGTACAAGGGATTGAAACCGGGGGCACTCAACCACTGAGCTACATCCCCAACCATTTCTATTTTTTTCTTTTGAGACAGGTCTCACTAAGTTACTTAGGTCCTTGCTAAGTTGTTAAAGCTGGTTTGTACTTGTGATCCTCCTGCCTCAGTCTCCTGAGTCCCTGCTATTAAAGGCATGTGGTTTCGGCTTAATTGGTTTCATATTTGAATGTATTCTTGTTCCCTAACAAAATAATGAAATCATTTAGAAAGGAACTAAGGCTTTTGTTCTCCCCTATAGCTCCTGATATGATATTTTTAATTAATTAATTTTGGTACTAGGGATTGAATGCAAGTTGCTGAGAGAACTGCTAAACTGTTGAGGTTGGTCTTGAACTTGCAACCCTCCTGCCTTAGCCTCCCAAGTTGCTGGGATTATAGGTGTACACTACTGTGCCTGGCAAGTCTGTTTTATTTTTATTTTTGTTTTTGCAGTTCTGGGGATTGAACCCAGGACCTCAATGCATGCTAGGCAAGTGCTCTCCACTGAGCCTCACTCCAGCTTACAATATTTTTACTACATTAAGTATGTTTTAAATGCTTATCAAAATGGCAGACATAACAAAAGGTAAATATTAACATTTGGTTAATTTTAGTAGTGATTTATGGTAACTGTTGCTGTTCACATAGAGGTGCCAGTTTAAGATTTAAAAATCTATAAAAACAAGAAGCCCAAAATAAAAATTGTTTACAAAAAAGTATCACTACCTTATCTTGTGTATAAGAAAAATACTTTGTTCATTTTGAAAATCACAAGAAACTGTAGATAAGGTAATTCCACTGTTCTACTAATTGATATTCTATATTGCTTCCAGGATATAATTAATGTAGAAGTTATTATATAAAAATCTAAATTTATAATTTGGAGAAGAAAAATTAATTTTAATTTTTCTTTGGAATAAAGTTCTTTTAGGTGTTCAGCATATTTGTGGAAGGAAAGAGTAAAACAAATGTAATATATTTAATTGTTCTGTACATGCACAAATGTAATATATTTAATTGCTCTGTACATGCACACTCCCAAATAAGGGTTCTTTGTAAAAAGGCAAGTCTATTATCATATAATATATATACACAACATAAGAAAATTTTTCATATTGCCAAGTTAAAAATATTTTATATGAATTTTGTAATATCACAGGTTTGCTCACAGAAATTCAATGTAAATCAAAGAGGCTACGAAAGAACTTTACGCAGAAGAATAGTTTTTATTATAACATCAAAGTGGAAGAGGAAAGAGTGGACAACAAACTTGTATCATCTACCACTAGATCTGGAAAAGTGGCAAGAGTTTTCTTCATATATAATTTCTTGTTTCTTTAAGGATGATGCTTTGTTTAATAAGCATGCATTAATAGTTTCTCACTGTGCTTTCTTACAAATTCAGGAAAACATGGAACTAACTCAAGAGGAATATCAGCTTGTTAATAGCATTATGACTGCATATCAAAAATATATGATTCCTTTGGAGAAAACAAAGAACTTTGTATGTATTCACTACTAGCAAGAAATAATTTATAACTAATTATGTTAGGAAAGCAATAAAGATAACAGTTTTAACGTTTCAACAGTTGTTTGAAAGAAAATACTATTAATTTTATTTCTTTCTATGGGTTAGCTACAGGAACATGTCAATCCTGAACTGAGCTTTTTACAACTCTCAGAGATAGCTATTCTACATGTACATGGGCTGATGGATTTTACCAAGGGACTTCCAGGTAATAACTTTACTTTTGGAGAATAATTAAAGTAATTTAGTACTTGAAATAATTGTTTAAAAAAGTTCCCTATTTTAAAGGAAGATGATATTATAAGGAAAACAAAAGCTCTATTTTTCTACCAAAGCTGCTTCTAACTATAATAACATGTTTATTACCTCAGCTTCAATTCATCAGGTGGGTGAAAATCTAAATATTTAAATATATTATTCAAATGACTTCAAATACTAACAGTTAAGATAAATGTTTATTTGCACATTTTGATTTTTGGAAATTGTTTTTGTTTTTTAGATGAAACATGAAAGAAAAAGAAAATTCCCTGTATAATAATAAAACATGGAGCTACTGTTGGCCCAAACTTAGCTATTTACATGTACATATAACTCATTGTAAAAATAATAAATTCTTCAAGTCTGAATCAACTACGTCCAATTTATTCTTTCTTCTTCTTTTTTTTTTAAAGAGAGAGGGAGGGAGTGGGAGAGAAAGAGCAAACCAATTTCATTTAGTTTTTCATCTGGTTTTTGTTGCTCTGACATTTGGTTATGTATGTAGTGCTGGGGCTTGAAACTGGGTCCTCATGCTGCTGAGTCATTGCTCCAACTCCCAATTTGTCCTTAATATAAAGATTATCCAGTTCCAAAGAATGTACCTTAAAGAATTACCATATGGAATCAAGAATATTATTCAGATTTTAAGTTACACATGATTATTCTAAGGGATCATTTAGAATTCATAAGTAAATAAATAATTTAAAACATTAAATTCTATACCTGAAAATTATCCTTCATTGTCTATATCATGATTTTTTCTTACAGGATTCGAAAATTTGACCAAAGAGGATCAGATTGCATCACAGAAGGGATCAAAAACAGAAGTGATGTTTCTTCATGTGGCCCAACTTTATAGTCAGAAAGTACCAACCTCTAAAAGTAAAACAGCTTTCTTTTTAATTTTAATATTTACACTAAATTTAGCAACAAATGATATAACTGGATAATTTTTAATTTTATTTTTGTTTTACCAATTGCTATAGAAATAAACATCTCATGATAAATGTTTATAGTTCTAAAACATTGGTCTAGCTTTCTTGTCTTTTAAAGAAGGGCATTCCTGCTGGGCCAGTGGTGTACACCTCTAATCCCAGTGACTCAGGAGGCAAATGGATCACTTCAAGACCAGCCTTAGCAACTTAGTGAGACCCTCAGCAAGGTAGTGAGGCCCTATTTCAAAACAGAAAGTAAATAGGGCTGGGGAGGTAGCTTAGAGGTAAGACACTTCTGGATTCAATACCAAGTACCAAAAAAAAAAAAAAAAAGCCACTCTCTTTACTATATGGCATCAAGGAAGACATCACTCTATAAATATAACTATTAATCTAGCTTTATGTTTCAGTAATAAAAATTATAAAGATACCATTTGTTGAGAATGTTCCTGATTTAACTACTGTGCTGGATTCTGAAAGAATAAATTTACTATCTATATAAAGAGAAAAAAAATCAGATGTTATATTTTTCCCTTTTATTAGGTACTATGAGAATATCAAATAATCCAGCTCATACATTTAATGGTCACAATCAGAGTGGTGATAGGAGTGTTATTTATTCTATGGAAAAATTTTGCAATGAAGACTGTCCTGCTACTCTAACTGGTAATATTATGTCTAATACAAAGTATTATGTAGAATAGAAAAAATTTGTTAGATACAATATTTCATTTTCCTATACTGTTTGAAAAATGATAATATGTGATTCTGCACTATGTTCTAATGAAAATATGTTTTCTATATTAACTTTTCAGGTATTACCAAAGAATTTATTACCTCACTGTTTTACTTCTACAGAAGAATGAGTGGACTTAACATAACTAATGCTGAATATGCTTTGCTTGCAGCAGTGACTGTGCTTTTTTCAGGTAAAAATCATTTAACAATAAAAATCTGGATTAAAACTAGCAATGAAATAATGAAGTTGGTTATTTATTAAATTATCAATTGTAGCCAGGTGCAGTGATGCATGCCTATAATCCCAGCAACTGGGGAGGCTTCCACAGGACAATTAAGAGTTCAAAGCCAGCCTAAGCAACTTAGAAAGGCCCTAAGCAACTTAGTGAGACCCTGCCTCAAAGTAAAACATAAAAAGGACTGGGGATGTGGTTAAGGGACCCTAGGTTCAATCCCTGGTACCAAATACAAACAAACAAACAAAAAATAAAAAAGTTATCAATTGCAGTCAAATACACCAATTTTGTCTTACCATGATTTCTTTACTTATGAGAGCATTCATTTAAGCTTATGAACATGTTGTAATTTCTTTTATCTTAAAAATTGCCTTTCTGCTGGGCATGGTGGTGCACGTGTATAATCCAGGAGGATCGCATGTTCAAAGCTAGCTTCCGTGGTTTAGTGAGGCCCTAAGCAATTAGCAAAATCCTGTCTTTAAAAAAAAAAAAGCCCTTCTTGACCTCACTTCCCCTTTCATTTGTTGTTCCATTCTTCTGTTCCAAGGTTACATGAAATTTTTTTAAAAAAAGAGGTGTCAATACTCCTGCTTCTATTGTTTCCTCTTATTTATGAATCTCTATAGTCAAATTTTGCTCTGTCCTCACCACTCCACTGTTATTTATCAATATCATCAGAATTTTAGCAATTGTGATTCTAGTAACCTATTTGACAGCAAAAATCTTTCTTAGAATACTTTTATCCCTTGGCTTCAGTTGATCTTTCCTTCTTTTATTTATTTATTAAAGAGAGATGGACAGTGTGAGAGAGAAAGAGAGAATCAATTAATCAATTTTATTTTTAATTTTTCATGTGACCTTCATTACTCTTACACTTCATTGTGTATGCGGTGCTGGGGTCTGAACCCATGTCCTCGTGCATGCCAGGCAAGCCATAATCGTTGAGCCACTGTTCCAGTTCCCACTCCTTCCTCCTCCTTCTTTTTTTTTTAAAGAGAGAGGGACAGTGAGAGTGAGAGAGAGAGAAAGACCAAATCAATTTTATTTAGTTTTTTCATGTAGCTTTTGTTGCTCCGACACTTCGCTGTGTATGTGGTGCTGGGGTTCAAACTTGCGTACTTGCACATGCCAGGGAGGCGCTGTTACTGCTGAGCCACCGCTCCAGCCCCCACGCCTTCCTTCTTGACATGCATTTTTTTCCCCACAGATTTTCAGAATACCACTTTCTCTTGATTTTTCTTCTTTATAGCTGCTCTTTATCTCCTTATCAATATTCCACAATGATAAATGTTAGTGTGTCCTGGGGCTCTATTCCCTTTCTTTTATACTCATTCCCTTCATAATTTCATCCTGTCTCATCTCATGGCTTTAATGGTCATGTATGTTCTGACCACTCCCAGATTTATATATCAGCCTGCGGTGCTCCCCTAAACTCTGTTAAACACCCTTCTTGGTATTTCAACTTGGATGTCTAGTATGCACAAGAAATTTAACATGCCTGAAAATGGGGGCTGGAGTCGTGGCTCCATGGTAGAGTTCTTGTCTGGTATGCGTGAGGACCTGGTTCAAACCCCAGCACCACATACAAAGCTAAGTGTGTGTGGGGGGAATATGAAAAAAATAATATGCCTGAAGATGAACTCTTGCTCTTTCTCCACCCTATCCTTTTTTATTTTCCCTCCATCTCTTCTAAATGTTACATCATCTTTCAATCTGTATAAGCCAAAATGGTTTTCTTTTTAAATTGGTTTTATTTTTAGGTATACATGACATAAGATTATACAATGACATAATTTTTAACTTGTTCTATTTCAGTGTCCGGTTTCCCCCCACTCCTTCCTTTCCTCATACCTGTTTTTATAAATATATATATGACAGTAGGATATACAATGACATGATTGTAAAAGCTTGGAGTGTACCTTGTTTTAATTCAGTTCCCAGTATTTCCCCTTCCTTTCTCTTCCTCCAACACCCCCTCTTTTTAGATATACTTGACAATAGAATAAACTTTGACATTTTTATAAAAGCAGTATTACTTATTCTAATTCAGTCCCCAGATCCAGCTCCCTCATTCCCAGTTCTCTACTCTACTGGTCTTTCTGTTACTCATTTTTTTTTAATTTAGTGACTCGATATACAAGTTTATGAGATTTACTATGATATGTTCATATATGAACATGAGAAAGTTAAAGTCTGATTTCTTCCATGAACTTTCCCTATCTCATTTCTCCTTCCTCCATTTCCTTCCTCTTTGTCTATTCCCGTTCTTTTCCTTATTTTGCATTAGCTTCTATATATCAGAGAGAACATTCAACCTTTGGTTTTCTGAGATTGGCTTATTTCACTTTGCATGATATCCTCCAGTTCCATCCATTTGCCAGCAAATGACATAATGTCATTCTTCCTTATGGCTGAGTCATATTCCATTGTCTGTATATGTCACATTTTCTTTATCCATTCATCAGCTGAAGGACATCTTCGTTGGTTCCATAGCAGCTATTGTGAATTGTACTGTTATGAATATTGATGTGGTTGCATCACTGTAGTATGCTGATTTTAGGTCCTTTGGATATATACCGAGGAGTAGAACAGCTGGGTCAAATGGTGATTCCATTCCTAGTTTCTTTTCTTTTCTTTCTTTCTTTTTTTAATTTAGTTTTTCATGTGGCTTTCATTGCTCCAACCCTTTGTTGTATACGTGGTGCTGGAGTTCGAACTCACATCCTCATGAATGCCAGGCAAGCGCCATAACTGCTGAGCCGCTGCTCCGATCCATTCCTGGTTTCTTGAGGAATCTCCATACTGCTTTCCAGAGTGGTTGTACCAGTTTGCAGTCCTACCAATAATGTACAAGTGTACCCTTTTCTCCACATCCTCACCAACATTTCTTATTGTTTGTATTCTCGATTATTGCCATTCTAACTAAAGTGAAGTGAAATCTCGGTGTAGTTCTAGTTGCATTTGTTTAATTGCCAAAGATATTGATCATTTTTTCATACATTTGTTGACCATTTGTATTTCTTCAGTTGTGAAGTGTATGTTTAGTTCTTTTGTCCTTTCATTGATTGGATTGGATTGTTTTGGTGATAGTTTTTTTGAGTTTTTTATATATCCTGGATATCAATGCCCTGTCTGAGAAGCAGGTGGTAAAGATTTTTCTCCCCATTCTGTAGGTTCTCTCTTCACATTCTTAATTGTTTCCTTTGCTGTGAGGAAGTTTTTCAATTTGATGTCATTCCATTTATTGATTTTTCCTTTTATTTCTTGTGCTTTGGAAGTCTTGTTTAGTCAGTTCCTGGGCCAATGTGTTGGAGTGTTGGGCCTAGATTTTCTTCTAGTAGATGCAGGGATGGTCTAATTCCTAGGTCTTTGAATCACCTTGAGTTTTGTGCAGGGTGAGTGATAGAGATTGAGTTTCATTCTACTACATATGGATTCCAGTTTTCCCAGCACCATTTATTAAAGAGACTATCTTTTCTCTAACTTATATTTTTAGCTCCTTTGTCGAGTATGAGGTAACTATTATGTGGTTTTGTCTCATTTTCTTCTATTCTATTCCATTGGTCTTCATGTCTGTTTTGGTGCCAGTACCATGCTGGTTTTGTTACTGTAAATGTGGAATATAATTTCTTACATCTATATCAATTATACAGCACATCATGTTAGCTCAATCCTCAAAAATATATTTAGAACTTATCATTTCTTACTGTTTCCAGCTAACTAACACCCTAATCAAAACTACTTTCCTCACTGGCTTTCCTGATTCTGTACGTGCCTTGCTTCTCTAGAGCCAATTTTTTTTTAAAAGAGAGGCACAGAGAGAGAGAGAATCAATTTTTTATTTAATTTTTCATGTGGCTTTCGTTCTGCAGCATTCCGTGTGTACACGATGCTGGGGTTTGAACTCCCGTCCTTGCACATGCCAGACAAGTGCTGTAACTACTGAGCCACTGCCCCAGCCCCTAGAGTCTATTCTTTATGGAGAAGTCAGAGTGATTGTTTGAAAATATAAATCAGATCATGTCATTCCTCTCCTCTTGTTCTTCAATTGCTTCCAATTTTACACAGATTAAAGCCAAAATTCTTGCTGTTATTGCTTCCTATTATCATTTTTTTCTTACTCCAACCTGACACATTGCTTTTGACACACAGTTTCCATGGAAATTTCAAGCAGTCTCTTGCCACAGGTTCTTTTTCACTTGATGTCTTTTTTATTCAGATAGCCACATGACTGCTTCCTTCACCAGTTTGGATATCTGCTAAATGTCATTTTTTCTCGGATTAGTCTTTTAAAAATAGCTACCATCTTTCCATCCTAAATTGTTATTCCTTTTCCTGTTTATTTTCCTTACAACACTGTCATACTATATTTTCATTAAAAAAATGTGTATGTGTGTCTTTCCTCTTTGCCTTCTCCTGAACCCAGAATATAAGCCCAGTGAGGAGAGATTTTGTCTGTTTATGTTTACTGCTGTGTTTCTGGCACAATGACTAGATGAATGAATGCTGTCCAATCACTAAGAAATTCTTAATTGGTACTTATATTTTAGCAAAATTCTTATGAAGCTTTGCCTTTTACTTACTGTTGACCTTGGGAAATTAATCTTTTAAGGCTTCAAGTAAGTTCTTGCTTGTGGATATATGTGTATGAATGTAAATGTATGTATATATATGTGTGTGTGTGTATATATGTATATGTATTTTTTTGAGAGAAAGAGAGAGAAAATCAATTTTATTTAGTTTTTATATGGCTTTCTTTTTTCTGACACTTCATTGTGTACGTGGTGCTGGGGTTTGAGCCGGTGTCCTTGCACATGCCAGACAAGTGCTGCAACCACCCAGCCACTGCTCCAGCCCCCTTGCTTCTTATTCTTTAAAACTACTTATTGACTCTTTCTTCCTATGTGACTTCATAGAAATCACTTAAGTCTCTAATCTTCAAGAAGATTGTCTGAGAAATGGTGACAAAAATAGAACTTACCTAATAGAGTATTTTATTTTTTTTCAGGTCCGAGAGATTGAACCCACGGTCTCAGGCATATCTAAGCAAGCATTCTACTGCTGAGCCACATCCCCAGTCATTTTAAAATTTTTACTTTTGAGACAGGGTCTCGTTAAATTGCATAGACTGGCCTTGAACTTGTGATCCTGTTTTATCCTCCTGAGAAGTTGGGAGTATAGGTTTGTGCCACCAAGCACAGCCCTAACAGAGTATTGTAAAGATTAAACAAAATAATGCACAGTGGCCAGTTACTTACCATAATGCCTGGCATATATTAAAGGTTCAGCAATTATTTGTTGTTTTTGATATTTAAAAATTGTATTGTCTTAAAATGAATTATCTTCTACCACTTTCTAATATAAAGAAAAACATGATAATATTTTTCAGATCGTCCATGCCTTGAAAATAAAGAACACGTGGAGAATTTACAAGAATCAGTTTTACAAATTTTGTATAAATACTCAAAAATTTATCAGGCAAAAAACCCACAGCATTTTGCTCATCTCATAGGGAGGCTAACTGAATTGAGAACTCTGAATCACAACCACTCAGAATTACTTAGCACTTGGGAAACAAAGGTCCCAAAATTGACTAATTTATTTTTTGAAAAATGGAATGTGCACTCACATTGCTGAAATTTTAGAATGTTGGTTTGTCTTAAATTTTCTAAATCTAAATTGGATGACTGATTTGAAAAACATGAACAGAACTGCTATGTAACCAGTATATCAACATAAAATGGATATCATCAATGCTCATTAAATTTTGTGGAATCCTTCTACCACTATATGAACACCTAGGATTCTTTTCAAGATTGGACTCAAAACAAGCAACTGTTATTGTTTCTCCATGTGTTCTCCAAAATGAACCATAAGAGTTGTCATCTGAAGGAACTCTACTTTTTTCATTTAATTGAAAATATGTAATTTACAGACATAAAAAGGCTAGCTAGCTAGTCAGCTAAAACCACTGTAATTAGAAAAAGGCAGTTTGTGACCTTTATTAAGGCCAGATTGATAGAATAACGAACTAACATTTTAAATGTCTTCAAAAAAGAAATCTTTAACAAGCCAAATTGGAAAATTTGTGATGTAAGATACTTTAAAAAAAAAAGAAGAAAAAGAACAAATCTTTAAAATATTTTAATAAAATTGGGAAATTTAGCATGATTTACTTCTCATTCTTGGAAATAACATTTTGACATTTTTGTTAACATTTTTTTTTTTTGTAGAAACAATGAAGTTTTTGAAACCTGAAATCTTTCCAAAAACAATTTTGTCTTTGTAGGGATAGGATGGAATACGCTAATGTGAAGTTCATGTGAAATACATGAACTGAGAAACTCTGTGTTGGCACTATTGTTTTGAAAGACCGTAAAAGTAAAAGTAAATAAAACACTGCAACTAAGTTATTACAACACTAGAAGTAGCATTTTGGCCTTCAACAAAGAAATATAGACCACAGTTGTAAAACTTTTTTTTTTTTAAGACAGAGGAACAATGAGAGGGAATGAATCAATTTTATTTTAGCTTTTCCCTGTAGCCCTTGTTGCTCTGACACTTTGCTTGTGTACGTGGTGCTGGGGTTTGATCCCGTGGTCTTGGCATGTCAAGCAAGCACCTTAATTGCTGAACCACTGCTCCAGCCTGTCCCCCCTTTTCTACAGAGAATGAAAGAATAAATTTTATTTAATTTTTAATTTTTATTTATTTTTCTTTTTAAAGAGAGAGAGACAGAGCGAGAAAGAGAGAATCAATTTTATTTAGTTTTTCATGTGGCTTTCATTGATCCAACACTTTGTTGTGTATGTGATGCTGGGGTTCCAACCCAGGTCCTTGCGCACGCCAGGGAAGCACAGTAACTGATGAGCCACAGCTCCAGTCCCCAGTTTTATCTATTTTTTTCATCCAATTTTTGTTTCTCTGACACTAAGTTTTGTAGGTGGTGCTAGGGTTTGAACCAGGTCCTTGTGCATGCCAAGGCAAGTGGTCTACTACCAAGACACCACTCCAGCCCTACATGAACTTTTTCAAAATATTGTATTATTGAATTTATAGCCTTGACTTTAAAATGTTAGATTTATAAATTATTGCCACCAGGAGTAATTTATGTATATTCTTGGTATCATTTCTTGGAAGAAATGTCTTATCAAAAATGTATCTAGACCCAATTTCCTTAATATATAACATGAAGGAGGTAAACTAGACCATCATTTTCAGTTCAAAAATTTCATAATTTTAATAGAAATTATTGTCAGATAAATTTAAACAAAAAAAAGGTTATTTGAAAATATTGCTAAAGTTGTTGGAGCAGCATCAGATTGTATCTGGAGGAAGTTAGGAATCAAAGTATCTTCAAAACGGAACGCATTATCTAATTGCTGATGATAAATCTATTCACCCAAGACTGAAAGCAGCCTTCTTTGACTTCTCCATCTCATTTCTATCATTAAGACACCATTCATTTTACTTCCAAAATATCTGTTCCAGTTTCTACCTCCTCATACCACTGCTCCTGTCAAACCTCAGGTCCTCATGCCACTCAGGCTATTACAACCCTCTCTCTGGGGCTGAGCGGTGGCTCAGTGGTTACGGCGCTTGCCTGGCATGCGGGAGGACGCGGGTTCAAATCCCAGCACTGCGTGCACAACGAAGTACTGGAGAAACAAAAGCCACATGAAAACTAAACAAAATTGATTTTCTCTCTCTCTCTCACTGTCCCTTTCTATTAAACGAACACCACCACCACCACCACCACGTTCCTAACCGTAGGATAATAAACCCAGGCCATACTTCGTAATTCAGATTTTCTTCTGAACCTGAGCATACCACCCTTTGCACACAAAATTCTTGTGAATCCCCATGCATCCATCTAAAATCCAAACCCGGGGCCTGCACATCTGCACTCACCACGTGCGCGCCACGGTTTCCCGCCTGGGTGCTCACACCTGTCACCCGCGAATCTCTCCAAGCACAGCGCCCGCTCCACCTCCTCTCAGCCGGGAGGAGCTCCCCACCGCCCACCTAGCCAACCCTGTTCCCTCTCCTATTCTCCACTGAAGAAGTAACGGAAACCTACCGCGTCTGCAAAGCCTGACCCCGGAAGCCGTCCTCAGCGCCACCTTCAAATGATGACGTGATTCTCTAATTTTTTTTTTTTTTGGCACACCTGCTACTTTCCTAAAGTCGCGGGTTCTTAGCGGGCAGGAATAGATTGTTCACTCTCAGCCCGTCTATCATACAGCCTGACAGCTTCCCCAGCATTCTGTTGTCAAGAGGAGAAGGTTCAAGAATGTTCTAAGAAGCCCCAATCCGGGAAAGGAAGGTTCTAGGCGAGAAGGGAAATCTCGCGAGACAGAGATCGCGGGAGCCGGAAGTCGAGAAGGAGGACCGTTATTTAGCGGTTAAACCGCCCGCCGCCCTGCGCAGAGCGGTGCGGCCGCCCCAGCGGGAAGAGTTCCCGCCTTTCCCGAGGTTCGGAGGCTCCAGCGCTTGGTTCTGCTGGCCTCGTAGACAGCCGTTCACGTGGCATCGAGCCCGTGGTTTCCCGCTTGTCCTTCAAAGGTGAGAGCAGGTGTACAGAGTTCCTTTCCTGACGATGGAACCCAGGGCCCGGGTGCCATTGTGATACAGCAGCTCTCGGCCGCCATTGCCCTGGCGATGGTCGTCGTGCTTAAGCGCGCTCCAGTTGGCGATGTCATGCGGACTAGCGGGGCATGAGCAGGGCGCAGGCCGATACCAGGGGCGGGTGTGGGCGGCTGGCGGTGGGGACCGTGGTGGGAAGGCTTAGGGACGGGTCCCCCTTGACCGCCCACGGGGGTCTCGTCGGCCGGTGTAGCCGCGGAGGAGCAGGCGTCGCTGTTCGCTGTTCGACAGTGAATAAGACACTTTCCGCCTCCCTGGGGCAATAGGTGGTGACAGCGGGAACAGGATGGAAAAGCAAAAGCCTTTCAAATTGTTTGTGCCGCCGAGATTGAGCAGCAGCCAAGTGTCTGCCGTGAAACCGCAGACCTTGGCAGATTCCAGCTTCTTCAAGGTGAGTTTGCCTCCGAATCTCGAATCTCGCTTGGATTATTTCTAATTTTGGTATAAGAAGCAAAGTGTACTTATTGGTAATATTTTGGGGTTTTTCCTTTACAGTCAGTGTGGTCTGCTTGACCTGAGACTCTTCAACAGCGTTTTCGCTGAAATAACTGAGGGGCTGCGCGTGGCATCATTCATTAAAGAACGCATCAGGGCTGTTGTAGACCTCTAGACCGGGATGCGCTTCTTGAAGCCGCCCTCCTTCCTGAAATGATTTTAGGCAACTTATAAAGACTTTACAGCAAAACAGTAAAATATAAATTGGGGCAAAATTGGGAATGATTGAACAAGTGCCTACATATGGGTGATAATTAGTGTTTTGACTGAGCTTCAGGTTTTGTTCTGAGCTTCCTGGTGGACAGAATGAAGATGGAAATTCACTCATAGTAAAGTTCTCATGGAAAAGATGAATTACACCAGGTTTCTCAGGTGAAACAGCGTTTTCTACCGTCGAATTATTTAAAAATGTCTCGTGTACCTTACATTGGAGGTGGAGTGATGCAATTAATATTTTCATTTTGTTTGCTGTAGTTTAAAAGTTGTTATGACTGCTGTAACTCACAGTTTATTATTCAGCAGCTGGAGCGGTGGCTCAGTGGTTGGAGTGCTTGCCTGGCATGTGCGAAGACGGGGGTTGGAACCCCAGCACCATGTACACAACTAAGTGTCCGAGAAATGAAAGCCACATGAAAAACCAAATAAAATTGATTCTTTCTCTCTCATTGTCCCTCTCCCTTTAAAAAAAAAAAAGAGTATATTATTCAAATGCTGTTCCATAAAGGCAGTTCTCACTTCTGTTGACAAGATCAGAATGAAATTGAAGGAAACTCCTAATATTCCATACTAATTAAAATTACTGGTATTATTCTTGAATACCTACAAAGGATGTGTTAAGTAATTTGTATGTCAGTTTCAATTACTAGTGAAAATACCTAATTAAAAATTTTGCTTTATTTACACAGCAAATGCATTTGATATTTTAAATACTATACGTGCATTAAAGGATTTATAATTAGTCACTTATTTGAGCAGATATATATTACATATTTTTGTATTACACTGCTGTGTATCACAATGCTATGAAACAATATACTTAAGAACTTCTTTGTATTTCTAGAGTTTCAACAAGTGTATTGAAGATGATTTTGGTTTTCCTTTTGCAATGACTAATCTCTCCAAAAATGGGGAAAACATTGATTCAGGTAGGAGCCTGGACAAACAATATTATCAGCTTACATAGAATCATGTTGTTAGATACATTGTCACTTGTTGAAAATGCAAGATAAGTATTAATATTATATCCTTGATATCAAAGCTAGAAATGATAATTCACACCAAAAAGGATGTTGGCCTATTTAATATCAGTTGTCTCTTATCTTGCAGATCCTGTTTTACAGAAAGTTAACTTTTTGCCCATGCTTGAGCAGGTCAGTTAATCATAGTGGATGTAGATATACTCTGTTTAGATATTTGAAGAAGAAAAAAATTGTTTAGTTGTTGGATTACTAGCTTTGTGTATTTAATTACTGTTATTTGGAAGCTTTTAAATATTTCCTTACAGGAAACATTTATTTTTTTTAGGCTGATAATTCTGGCAGTTTCCCCTATCAGGAAGGACTAAAAGACTCTGATTTTGAGGTCAGATTTCCCATTCTTATAAAATTTATTATAATTGGAGTTTGATTTATTATTTGTATATATCTTTATGTTGAAATTTTAAAAAATTAATAATTTGATTAGTTTTTTTAAAAGAGGGTGAGAGAATCAATTTTATTTTTTTTTTCATTTGGCTTTTGTTTCTCCTACACTTAGTTGTGTGTGTGGTGCTGGGGGAAACTGGGTCCTCATGCTTCGCAGGCATATACACTCCAAAAGCTGAGCCACTGCTCCAGCCCCTGATTAATGTTTTAGAATATTTTCTTTAAACCTTTTTGTCTTTTAAAGTCTCTGAAACACTGATTCTGTATTTTCCTGTGTTATGAAAGCATCAAGTTTTTAGGAGCAATTTTTTTTTTTGTAGCTGTGTGATTTTTTTTGGGGGGGAGGTGCAATTTAATTTTAAACCATAGAAATCAAGACTAGAAGAGGGAAAGTGGCTATAGTATGTGAAACAGCTAAGAATCAAGCCAGGATTTTTACAAAATAATCCTTTAGTTAGTTAGTAGACATAATTGATCATTTGGCTGATATGTTATGTAAGGAATTTAGAGGACATGCTATCCTTTTGTTATCAGTTATAAAAACACTCTTTTTTTTCAGGGCTGAGGACCAAACTCGGGGCTTTGCGTGTGCTAGTCAAGGGGTCTGCCACTGAGCTAAATCCCCAACCCCATAAAAACTTTCTTAAGGCATATGAATATCTCTTAAATGAAGGGAAATGGCATGGCTTGATGTATGTTCATTACTGTGATAATAGTATCACAGAATTTAAAAACAGGGAAACTATTCATATGTTTTGATAACAAAAAGTACCAGGCACATTGGCATATGCCCATAATACTAAGGGGGCTGCATCAGATAGATTATAAATTTGTGGCCATTTGGTAAGAACCTGTCTCCCAAAAAAAAAAAAAAAAAAAAAAAAAAAGGACTGGGGGCTTAACTCAGTCCGAAAGCACTTGCCTAGCATTTGTGAGGCACAGTACTGGGTTCAATCCCTCTTACTGTAAAAAAGCAATACTAAAACAAAATAAAAAATAAAAAAAATAGGACCTCGAGATGTGATGGCCCAGGGTTGTAATCCCAGATACTTGAATTTGAGAGGGTGATGCAGAGGATTATAAATTCAAGGACAGTTTGGACAGCATAGCTGTACCCTGTCTGAAAATAAAACTAAAGGCAGAGGGTGTAGTTCCCCTAGATTCAAGCCCCAGTACTGGTGTGAGCTCTGGGTTGGAGCTCTGTGGGAAGTAATTGCATAGCATGTGCTAGATCATGGGTTGGATCCCCAGCACTGCCAATAACCAAAACAAGAAAAAGGGAGGAGCAGTGGAATGAAATTTATCAAATTATGCTAAGAACATATATGAATATACCATAGTGAATTTCACCTTTTTGTATATCTACAAAACACTAATTAATACAAACTACAAATGAATAGAAGGAAGGACCAGTAGAGTAAAGGAAGGGGAGCTGGAGGCTAGGAGGAAGGAGAAGGTAAGAAGGAAGTACTGGGGACTGAAGTGGAAAATTATATTCCATGCAGGTTTGATTATGTCAAAATATTGTGTATAACTATAATGCACTAATAAAAACATAAACCCAAAAACAAAATTGCCTCTGGCCTTTGCAGTATAATGTGGATTAAAAAAAAACTGAGGAAATCTAAGTAAAATCTCAGGCTCAATGAGTTAATTTCTTCTATTCACTATTATTTTTCTTGGCATTATATTTTAAAATTCATATTCTTCAGTTAATTCTCTTGTCTTCTCTCCCACCCCCTTTATACCAGGGATTTAACCCAAGCATGCTTTTCCACTGAGCCACATCTTCAGCTCTTTTTATTTTGAGACAGGGCCTCAATAAGTTGCTGAGGCTGTCTTTGAACTTGTGACCCTCCTGCCTCAGCTTCCCAAGTGGCTGGGATTACAGGCGTGTGCCACTCTCCCTGGCACTTGAGTTAATTCTTAAATTATTTCTATAATTGAAATGTTTCAAGGTCATTTTTAAAATGTATAGATCTCTTGTATGGTGATTTATTTAATCTTTTACCTATCTAGATTCTCCCATTGACTAAAATATTTCTAACTTCTTATTTAAGCACACTTCAGTTATTTGGTTTTATTCAGTAAGGTAAACTTAGTCAAGTGACCAGTAACATCAGTGAAGTAGCTAATATTGCCTTAGTAGTTTAAAAGAGTTAAGGTAGCTTTCAGTATGCTATTAGAACATAAATTGAAGAAAGAATCACCATTAGTACATGGATATTTTCAATAGGTAGCTGTAATTTGTTTATATTTTTGAAAAATTAATTTTCTAAAACCTATTTAAATAGAATTCAGAGCCAATGAGCAGACTATATTCAAAACTGTACAAGGAGGCTGAAAAGATCAAAAAATGGAAAGTGAGTGTAGAATCTGAGCTGAAGCAGAAAGAAAATAAGTTGCAAGAAAATAGAAAGATAATTGAAGCACAGCGAAAAGCCATTCAGGAACTGCAGGTATAATGAAAATTTAAATTATAAATATAGTAAATATGATAATACTGTTGAAAATAGAGCATTATTTAAAGATAAATTGGGTTAATCTTGTTTCTGTGATAAGATTTTGAGGATAGTGCTTTTTGAAGTCTTACTGATTCTAGTTACAGTTCAACTTCAGGAGTACAAGTTGCAACAAAGAATGCAAATGAATAGGGAAATAATACATTACTTTAAAGATTGATTTAATGATACTATCTTGTGATAGTTTTTTAAACATTAATTCCTATTATTGATAGTGTTTTGTTTGATATGTCTTTCATTATATTAGAAAATGATATTCATATATAACCTTGAACTTAAAACTGTTTAACTTTGAATTTATAGTATAAAGTAAAAAAAAAAGGTAAAAAATGCAGAGCCAAAACATCATTGGAAAATGATTAGAGAAGGTAACATTGCATTATAATATTGTTGAATGATTTTTTTTTTTAAAGAGAGGGACAGTGAGAGAGAGAGAAAGAGAGAATCGATTTTATTTAGTTTTTCGTGTGGCTTTTGGTGCCGTTGTGTACTGGGGTTTGAACTTTTGTACTTGCACTTGCCAGGCAAGCGCAGTAACTGCTGAGCTGCCACTCCACCTGCTTTAGAATGCTTTTTTAGAGATCATTTGGCAAACTTTATTTTGGACTGATAAAAGTGAGACCTATATAATGGTAAATCCTTAAGCTGTGGAAAAAAGTTCCTTTTTGTATGGAAATAAAAAAAGTAATTATAGACTACTATAGTATGTTTAGTAAAGAAATGCTACTTAATGATTATACTTGTATTTATTTTGTTAAGCAAAAAGTGACAAACTGTTTTTCTGATTGTAAATTAGTTTGAAAATGAAAAAGTAAGTTTGAAATTAGAAGAAGAAATTCAAGAAAATAAAGATTTAATAAAAGAGTAAGTAATCATTTCTTTTTGTTTTCTGCTTCCACATTTTTTATTGGTGTATTATAGTTGTACATAATGATGGGATTTGTTATATACTTATACACACACAATATAATAATATAATTTGGCCAATATCACTCCCCAGCATTTCCCCCCTTACTCCTTGCCTCTCATCCTCTGGTCCCTTTCCTCTACTGATTTCCCTTTGATTTTCATCAGATTCTCCCTCGCTACCTCTCTTTTCCTTTTCCCTCAAAAGAGTAAGTAATAATTTAATGAATTTGTTCTTTCCAAATTTGTTTATTTTTAAGAGAGAAGGACGGTGAGAGAGAGAGAAAAGAGACAGAATCAATTTTTATGGAGTTTTTCACATGGCTTTTGTTGCTCCGACACTTAATTGTGTATGTGGGTGCTGGGGTTTGAACCTGTGTACTCGTGCATGCTGGGCAAGCACCGTAAACGCCGAGCCACCACTTCAGCCCCTCAAATTTATTTTTTATTCTGAATTTTTTATTAAGATAATCAAAAGATTTTTGAAAGATTTTTTTCTATATTATATTAATTTGTAGCCAGGTGTGATGGTTTGTGCCTATAATCCCATTGATTTGGGAGGATGAGGCAGGAGGATTATAAGTTCAAGTCCTGCTTCAGCAATTTAGTGAGGACCTAAGCAATTTAGATCCTGTCTCAAAATACAAAATTAAAAGGGATTAGGGATGTGGCTCAGTGGTAAAACATCCTTGGGTTGTGTCCATTACCCTTCCCCAAAATTAATTTATAACTAGAATTCTGCCTAGTGTTGTGAAAAAAAGACATACTTTTCTTGTATACTTGTATTTGGCAGACTAACTCTCATTGACTAACTTTCAATTTTTAAAATGTCAGGCATCAGAATCACTGCTTGGTGTCAGAAAAGTTCTGTAACTGTCTATGGATATTGTCTACCTTTCTGTTTCACTGTTCTAGTTGCAGAATAGGACTCAACTTAGTTCTAAGCTGATTCTCACTGTCAAATTGCTGTTTTGCCAGTGTAACAATTCATTTCTACTGAAAAATTATAGGTTAGAAAATTAAATCTCTTGGGGGCTGGAGTGGTGGATCAGTGGTGGAGTGCTTGCCTGGCATGCATGAGGACCTGGGTTCAAACCCCAGCACCACATACACAACTAAGTGTTGGAAAAAACAAAAACTGTGGGTGGGGAGGGTGTGTGTGTGTGTGTGTGTAATTGACTCCCTTTCTCTCTCTTACTCTGTCTCTCTCAAAAAAAAAAAAAATGAAATCTCACTGCTCTGTTGATAACTGACAGCTTAAAGTCTGCTATGTAATGAATGCCTATTCAGAAAGTTACCATATTTTTTTTTTTTTGGAAAATTAGACAGCTACCACTTTTTTGAGATAGTAAATGAAAATCCTAACTCATCTCATTATTTCCCCTTAGGCAAATCTGGAACTATTTCTGGAAAGGTTACTGATAACAAATTTCTATCCTAGTTCTTTCTTAAGAAGTTGTCACTTCTACTTAAAGGGAGGCAGTAGCTGATATATCTTTGCTAATAGTGTAGTCAGTCCACTTTTTTTTTTTAAAGCATCAATTTTATTTAGTTTTTCACGTGGCTTTCGTTGCTCTGACACTTGGTTGTGTACGTGGTGCTGGAGTTCGAACCCACGTTCTTGTGCTTCATGCGTAGTAACTTCTGAGCCACCGCTCCAGCCCCATCAGTCCACTTTTTCTTCATACAAATGTGATATATGATATATATACAAAATGCAATATTTTAAATTTCTTTAAAATTAAAACATTGTAACAAGTTTCATAACTTTTAATATGTGATTTTTGCTTTGAGATTGGATTAAATTTAGACAAACTTTTTCCTTTGTTTCAGGAATAATGCTACAAGGCATTTATGTAATCTACTCAAAGAAACCTGTGCTAGATCTGCAGAGAAGACAAAGAAATGTAAATATTTTTCTTATGTGACTTTATCAATTTATTGTTTACTTAATGGTGGAGACAAAGAAGAGAAGAAATGTCTTTTCATTTTTTTGGAACCAATTTTAATTCAAATAACTTTTATGTACCTCAGACCATTTCTTTGTGTAAGTAGTAACTAGATTCTCAGTTATTAGGTTTTTTTTTTTTTTTTAAGAGAGAGGGACAGTAAGAGAGACAGAGAAAGAAACAACTTGATTTAGTTATTCACATGGCCTTAGTTGCTCCAACACTTAGTTGTGTATGTGGTGCTGGGGTTTGAAACCCGGATCCTCCAGGGTTCAAACTTCAGCGATTGCCAGGCAAGCACTGAAACCACTGAGCCACCGCTCCAGCCCTCAGTTATTAAGTTTTGAGTTTTTTATTTTTATTTTTTTTAAAGAAAGAGGGGACAGAGAGAGAAGGAGAGAAGCAGTCTTTATTTTGTTTTTCTTGTGACTTTCATTCCTTGGACACTTCGTTGTGCACGTGGTGCTGGGGTTTGAACTTGCATACGCAACACATGTCAACAAGTGCCAACAAGTGCCATAACCGCTGAGCCACTGCTGAAGTCCAAGTTTTGAGTTTTTTTTTTTTTTTTTAAAGAAAGAGGGACAGTGAGAGACAGAGAAAGAGAGAAACAACTTTATTTAGTTTTTCACATGGCCTTAGTTGTTCCAACACTTAGTTGTGTGTGTGGTGCTGGGCTTTGAACCGGGTCCTCATGGTTGCCAGGCAAGTGCTGAAACCGGTGAGCCACCGCTCCAGCCCCAAGTTTTGAGTTTTTTAAAAGCTCACAGCTTTTTTTTTTTTTTTTTTAATGAAAGGTAACATATTTCAAGAGGCAGATATTTAGCATTTATGGTTAATTTCCATTTCAGTTAAAGTGTGATTTTTTTTTTAAAAGAGAGAAACAATTTTTTATTTAGTCTTTCCTGTGGCTTTCATTGCTCTAAGACTTCATTATGTATGTGGTGCTGGAGTTTGAACTTGCATACTCAGGCATGCCAGGCAAGCGGTGTAACTGTGGATCCACCGCTCCAGCCCCTAAAGTGTGATTTTAAGGTTAATTTTTTTTTCCTATTTGTAACAATCACAAAACTGAATAAAAAATAAGATGTATAATCATGTCCATAAGAGAAATTAATGCTGGAGGGCTGTGCTGAAGTAAAAACACAGTTATATACACTGTATAACAAAGTATGAGTCAAGGGGTTGGGGATTTAGCTGAGCGGCAGAGCGTTTGCCTGGCACACGCAAGGCCCTGAGTTCAATCCTCAACCCTGAAAAACAAAAACAAAAACAAAGTTTGAGTCAAAATGGAGTTCATATATGAAGTCCGTCAGTATGTCACTTTGTGATACAGCCTTGTCACTGCATCACTTCATGATGCAGCCTTTGTAATAGTGTAGTGCAACACATTACATACATTTGTAGTAATGCTGGTGTGAACAAACTTACTGTCAGTTGTACAAAAGTATTATACCACACACAATTATGTTCAGTAATACTTGATAATGATAAACAATTATGTAAGTGGTTTATTTACTATATGTTTTTAATTGTTAAAGTGTGCCCCTACATATATTAAAAAAAGGTAACTGTAAAACAGCCTCAAGGGGGTCCTTTAAAAGGTACTTCAGAAGACTTGTTATCATAAGAGATGACAACTCCTTGCTCCTGAAGACCTTCCACTGGAACAAGATGTGAAGGTGGAATCCTGTAAAGGCTAGCCTAATGTGTGTGTTCATATCTTAGTTTTTAATACAAAAGTTTAAAAAGTAAAAAAAAAATCAAAATTAGAAGATAGTTTATAGAATAAGAATATAAATAAGTAATACATTTTTGTATAGCTTGTACAATGTGGTTTTTTTGTAAGCTAAGTGGTATTACAAGAAGTTAAGAGAAGTTAAGAAAATTAAGTTTATGAAGAAAAAAGTTAATTATTAAGTTAAGGTTCATTATTGAAGAATGAATTTCATAATAAAGTTAGTGTAGTCTAAGTGTACACAGTAGTGTTTTTAAAATCTGCAATAGTATGCAGTAATGTCTGAGACCTTTACATTCACTCACTACCACTCACTGACTCATCCAGAGCAACTTCCGGCCCTGTAAATTCCATTCATGGTAAGTGCTCTATATAGGTGAATAATTTTATCTTTTATTCTGTATTTTCAATGAACCTTTTCTATAGTTAGATATATAAATATTTACCATTGTGTTACAGTTGCCTATAATATTCAGTACAGTAACATGCCATACAGGTTTATCACCTTAGAATAATGGTATATACCACATATACCTTAGGTATGTGTAGTAGACTATACCACATAGGATTATGTAAGTACCCACTGTTTTTCACGCACTGATGTAGTTCTCAGAATGTATTCCCATCATTAAATGACGTGTGGCTTAAGAGTGGTGGGCAGTATTTATTTCCAGTCTAAATAGAATTCTTAATTCTCTGAAAGAAGCATTTAAAATGTAAGGTTTTGGTATGTATATGAAAGAAATGTTTATTTTATGCATGTTTTGATATTTAATTATAAAGTATGATTTTTTCATTTTTGTGAAAAAATTTGATCATCATTCTTTCCCACCAATATTATACTAACTCTTTTTTATTTCTGCCAATAATCAACTGGTAAATTGTGCCTACCTGCTTTTTCAGGATATCCTCTTTTTTTTTTATACTAAGCATTTTAATTCATGTTACACAATTTAGTGCTCAACATTGAGGGCTTAAGAACTGGATAATCTGTGCTCTTATTTAGGCTTTTAATTTATACCTGCTTTAGTTTGAATAATTTGGATTATGTAATTTTCTAACCTTGTTTATTAATTAAAATGCCTCAGTATTGTTTTGAGAATGAAATTAGTTTAAAGATAAAATGCTAAAAACAGCTTCCTCCTAGGCCTTCTTTAACTCCTAACCACTAGTGATAATTATTGTATTTCCTCCTTCCAAGAGGTTAACTTTTTGAGCTTCTACATATGAACAAGAACAACCAGTATATGTCTTTCTGTTCCTGCCTTATATCACTTAACACAGCATCCTTCAGTTCCATCCATGTTGCCACAAGACAGGTTTCACTCTTTTTTATGGTTGAATAATATTCCTTTGTGAATATATACCACATTTTCTTTATCTACCAATCTATCTGTGGATACCTTGGTTGATTCCGTATGTTGGCTGTTATGAATAATCCTGTAGTAAATATGGGATTATAGTTATCTTTTTGAGATATTGATTTTTTTTCTTCTTGAATATATACTCAGTAGTGGGAAAGCTAGAGCATGTGATAGCTGTGTTTTTAGTTTTTTAGGGAACTTCCTTACTATACTAATCTACATACTAATCAACAGTATATAAGAAATTGCCCTTTCTCTGCATTTTCACCAGCATTTGTTATTTTTTGTCTTTTTGATAATATACTTCTTGGGCTACTTGGGAGGCAGAGGCAGAAGAACTGCATTTTTGAGGCCAGAGTCAGCAACTCAGTGGGATCATGTCTTACAGTAAAAAGTGGTGAGGGGCATCTGGGGATGTAGCTCAGTGGTAGAGTGCCCGTGGATTCAATCTCCACTACAGGAAAAAAAAATTAGTAAAATTCACAGTAAAGCCATTGGTCCTGGGTTTTTCTTCGTTGGGAGACTTTTTTATTATTGGTTCTGTCTTTTTATTTATTATTGATTTGTATAGGTTTCCTAGGTTCTTTGTTTTTTCTTTTTCTTTTGTTTTTGTGGCAGAAGGTGAGGTATGTTCCAACAGGTTTTCTAGTTTTAATAGCTTAGTTTTGGCAGGTTGTACATATGCCCATTAATTTAGCCATTTCTTCTAAAATTTTCAGTTTATTGTTGTATAGTTGTTCACAATAGCCTCCACCAATCTTTAGTATTTTTCTCTTTTTCTTAGTCTAGCTAAATTTTATCTTTTTTAAGAACCCAACTCTTTGTTTCTTAAATCTTGATTTCTGCTCCATTCTTTGTTATTTCTTCTACCAATTTTAGATTTGGTTTGTTCTTTTCTATTTAGTTGAGTTACATTACTGGGTTGTTTATTTAAAATTTTTTTTTCCAATCTAGGCATTTATTGCTATATTTTTGCTCTGCCCCAAAGATTATGGTCTGTTGTGTTTCCACTTTCATTCATTTCAAAAAATCTTTTAATTTTCTTTGTGATTTCTTCATTGGCCCATTGGTCATTTAGAATCACGTTTAATTTCCATGTATTTTAATAATTTCTGAAGTTCCCCTTGTTGATTTTCAGTTTTATTCCATTGTGGTCAGAGAAGATACATGACATGATTTGATTTTATTGAATTTACTGAGATTTGTTTTGTGGCCTAACATGGTAAGTCCTGGAGAATGTTCCATTTGTTGATAGAGAAAATAGGTGTTCTGCAGCTGTTGGATGAAATATTCTGTAAACGTCTGTTCTAGTTCGTCTATAGTACAGTTTACCTCTAGTGTTTCTTACTTGAATTTTTGGCTGTATACTCAGACCTTTGTTGAATGTGTGCTATTAAAAGTCCTTATTTTTAATATGCTTATGTATTGTTTAGTGTTTTCCCTAAAATTTGCAGTACACATTCACAACTAATCCAAGTCCACTTTTAAATAATGCTTTATTGCTTCACTCTTGGTTTGAGTATGTTATAAAAAAATTCCTAATTTTTTTGTATTATTGCTGTCAATCACTTCTATTACATATAAGCATTCATAAGCATATATATAAATAAACATACATAATTGAATACATTTCTTGCTATTCTTTTAACACACTATTATGTGTTAGATCAGTGAAGAATGAGAAGAATATTTTAAAACATTTTACCTTCATTTATTCCTTCTCTGATACGGTTTCTTTCTTTAGATAGATTTTAACTTTTTTTTAGAAGTTTTATTTATTTACTCTTTGAGAGAGAGGGTGAGAATGAGAGAGAGAGAGAAAGAATCAATTTTATTTATTTTTCCATCTGGCCTTTGTTTCTCAGATACTTAGTTGTGCATGTAGTGCTGGGGTTTGAACCTGGGTCCTTGTGCATGGCCGGCAAGCATGCCAGCCTCTGAGCCACTACTCCAGCCCCAGACTTGAACTTCTTTCCTGTATCATTTTCTTTCTTTCTAAAGAACGTTTTGAAACATTTCTGGCAACCTTTGCTGTCAACAAATTCAATTTTTGCTTATTACAGAATGTCATTTTTTTCTTCATTTTTGAAGGATTATTTTGCAAGGTACAGAAGTCTAGGTTGTTTTTTTCCACATTTTAAAAATTATAGTTGTACATACTGATGGGATTTGTTGTTATATATTTGTATATGCACACAATATATGTTTTTTAAAATTTTTCTGTCTATATATTTCACTCTACTGTCTTTGTGGTTTCTGAGAAGTCAGATGTAATTATCTTTGTTTCGCTATACGTAAGGTATTTTTTTCCCTTTTGTTTCTTTATCTTTGGTTTTCTGTAGTTTGAATATGATATAGTTAGATATTATGTTTTGTTTTTTCTTATTTGGCATTTATCCTGCTTTATGTTCTCTTGGTGTCTGACATTAATTTGGGGAACTTCTTAGTCATTATTGTTTCAAATATTTCTTCTGTTTCTTTCTCTTTCTTCTCTTTATGGTAGTCTCATTATGTATATGTTACCTTTTATCCCTGTCCCATAGTTAGGGATGTCCTCCCAGCCCAAGTATTTTTTTCTCTTTGCTTTCCATTTTGGAAGCTTTTGTTGGGATGTCTTCAAGCTTAGAAATTATTTCCTTAGCCATGTCTGGTCTACTAGTAAATAAGCTCTTCTTTTCTATTTCTGTTTTTAATAGGTAGCATTTTGGTTTGATTCTCCCTTAGAATTTCCACCTCTTATTATATTAACTTTTTGTTTTGTTTTGTTTTATTTTTTTGTGTATTGGGGACTGAACCCAGTGTTACTGGGAATCCCAGCCAGAGGCTGACAGACCAGATTGGAGCCCCATGCTTTGAATATTCAGTCAACAAAGAGAAAACGGTGGTGAAATAAGAAATCAATTTAAGGAAGATACTGAGGAATGAGGTTGATCAAATTATGTTATGTGTATGTATGAATATGGCATACTGAATCCCACTATTATGTATAAATTATAATGCAGCAATAAAAAAGAAGAAATGAATTTATTCTTGGTTTAGCCAAAACTCAGAAGACACATTAGCCTCCAAATCTGTCTTCCCTATATGGACAACAGCTTTAGGATGATATAGAGGGAAAGACAAAAGAGGAGACCCAAAGTATGCATATGTATATTCTGTTAGTCTGTGGAAGTGCTGACTGAGGGGTGCCAAGGCTTGGGGGTGAGGTGGAGTCCACTCACAACATAAGGTGGAGCTGGGAAAGAAAAAGCAACTTAAAGAATAAGGTTGGGAGTACTGGGTGCTGCTTTTATGTCTTTCAGTTTTAAAGGTTCCACTGTTACACCAAGGCCTAGAAGAAGCTCTGTACCACTGATTTATATCACTGCTTCTCTATTCTTGCATAGATACTTTATCCACTCAAGCCCTTAGCATAATAATCATGGTTAATTTTAAATTCTGTTTGATAATTCTAACATCTCTTCCCTATCTGAGTCTTGTTCTGATGCCTTGCTCTGCCTTGTCAAGTTGTAGTTTTTGTTTTCTATTATGCCTTGTAACTTTCTTTTTCATAGCTAGACATTATATACTGGGAAAAGGAACTGTTATATATAGGTCTTCCGTATTGATGTGGTAAGGTATAACTAGAAAGTGTTCTGTAGACCTGTGATTAGGTTTCAGTCTTTTAGCAAATGTTCGCTTATGGATTTTGAACTTAACAAGCACTTCTTCGGGCTGGAGTAGTGGCTTGGTGGTTACGGTGCTTGCCTGGCATGCACAAGTACACAGGTTCAAACCCCAGCACCCATGTACACAACTAAGTGTCAGAGCAATGAAAGTCATGTGAAAAACTCAATAAAAATTGATTGTGTCTCTCTCACTGTTCTCTCAAGAAAAAAAAGCACTTATCATCTTCTCATTCTTCTTCACTTAGTTAGGACAAGATGGCTAGGGTTGGCTAGAGTTTGGTGTTCCTTTTTTGTAAATGGAAGACTACAGGACGATAGAATTGATTGTTTTTCTTTCTCCGTATGAAAGTCTAGAACTTGTTGGAACTGATTTACTCCCTTCCCTGAAGATCACTTAGACTGATAAAATCCCAACTGTCGTAGTTAAGTAGCTTCTCTCAAAGACAGGCCCAGTTAAGATTAGGATGCATTAACATATATCCAAATAGTGTCTTTTCCTCTCCTTATGTTGGAACATGAGGGAATGTTCCTCTCTGATGTTTGCTGTGAGAATCAGGAAGAGTCACAGTGTTGTGACCCCTTTCCTTTATGGTTTCCCTGTAATTTTTATGTCTCAAATTGTCCACCCTGTTTCTAGCAATCTGAATCACAATTCAGGTTTTCTTAGGCTAGTTGTGGTTCCCACAGAGTTTTTTGTTCCTGAATTTCTACTCTGATTAAGTTGTGATTCGATTTATATCTGCCAGTGTCTAATATTAAGGGTATTAGTTTGTTCTATGACTTCACTTTTCTCTCAAGATCTAAGAAGTCTTTTTCAATCTATTTGTCTTTTTACTTGTTAGAACAGAGTAGCAAGTTCCAAGTTCCTGCATACCAGACTGGAACTAAACTGCTTTTGATACTGTTTCAAAGGCTCAGAACTGAATTAGATTTCCCAGGGCCCTTCATTAACACAAAATTTTAAATATTTTAATGTTTTTTTCCTGAGGTATTTTGAATATTTTCTTGTGGGCATCATTGCTTTAAAATTAAATTTTGAATTTTTTGTTAATAATAGACGAATATGAACGAGAAGAAACCAGACAAGTTTATATGGATCTAAATAATAATATTGAGGTAAGTGTTAGTGAAAATTTTAATATTTTAAGCAGAAGAATTTTAAGCACTGTGGAATGATAGCTATAAAGATATGAACAACTGTTCTTACTAAAAGGATTATTTTTTGTTGATGTATGATTGAATCACCACTAAAATCCTCAAATTCCTATATCATCTTTTGTTATGTAGTATCTTTTTTATTTACATGCTAAGGATATTATTTAACTAAATTTATTGACTCTGTGTTGGAGAGATCAGAACATTTTGACACAGCCGTTAATTTGAAATGTATGAAGTAGTATTAATCTGTTTGGCTCCTGTGTATATTTGTTGTCTCATCTTCTATTATTCACTATTTTGCATTCCTGCTTTAGTCTTTTCATTTTTTCATCTTTTTCCCTTGATTGAGTGAAGGGGACCAAATTGTTCTTATTAGTGGTCAGGACATTATCCATGATCAAATTGTCATATCTATTAAAACTGGTTGTGAGAGACATTTTGGGGAACTCATGCTTCTTGTTTGGCTTAATACTATTGTGTATGATGTAGTGGAAGAAAAGCGAGTATTTAATTTTTATTTTTTAAATTGAGGATTGAATCTGGGGGGTGCTTAAGCACTGAGCCACATCCCTAGCACTATTTATTTTTTATTTTCAGACAGGGTCCTGCTAAGTTGTGTAGGACCTCAGTAAGTTGCTGAGTCTAGTCTCAAACTTGTTGTCTTTCTGCCTCAGCTTCCCAAGTCACTGGGATTATAGGAATGCACCACCATGCCTGACTTTTCTTTCATTTTTTTTAACTGTTCATAACAATTTTATTTGTAATAGCTAAAAACTGGGGAAAAAAACCAAATACCCTTCAATTGTGAATGATTATACAAACTGCGACATATCCACACCATGAAATATCACTTGGTAATACAAAGGAACTACCAAAACATGCAACAACTTGAATGAATCACAAAGACACGATACTAGGTGAAAAAAGCCAGTCTACAAAGGTCTTCACTTATATGATTCCATTCATATTACTCTTAAAATGACAAAATTATAGAGATAGAGAACAGTAATTGCCAGGAGTTAGGGATGGTTTCCAAGGTGTTTCCCAATATTGTTGAGCACTTTCTGATTTTGCCACTTCTGAATTTGTACCTTCTGTCCAGAACTTGTGTCTAAGATCTTAATTGCACATTTATAAACATTATTGTTTGTTTTTGTTTGCCTGACCTTACTATTAATTTAAATGTCTTTATTCAGTTATTCTGTATCTCCCTACCTCATTTAACTTTCTGAAGAGCATTTGAAACTATATGAGATTTATTGTTTTGTATTATCTAACATGTCTCTAGTGTCTTTAGCCATCTGGGAAACTAACATTATAATCATTTTAATACATTTTTAGTAAGTTATTTATTCAAAGTTAAACGGTTTTCATTGTTCAAAGTTGTGGTTTTATATTCAATGATTACATGTTAAAAGTTTATTAATATTTTCAAAGTTTGAAGTCACAGTTTTCAAAAATTTGTTAAAAATATTTTTTAAATATTCCAGAAAATGATAATAGCTTTTGAGGAACTTCGTGTGCAAGCTGAAAATTCCAGACTGGAAATGCATTTTAAGTGTAAGAATCCTATTTAATTTTATGTTACTCTTTTTCTATTTATAGTTTTAGTAGTTTTTGTTAACATGCTAATTTGTTCAATTTGATATCTTCAACTATTTTATATCTTGTGTTGTCTTTGTTTTTGTAAGCCCCTCAAAATCTTCTAGGATTAATGTTTCTCCCTCAATTGTAACTCTATATCATCTAATAATAAAAAAAAAGAAAGAAAAAATCTTCTGGGATATAACAGGGAATTAATATATGTTAAAAATATTTTTTTGTTTTAAAAATACATTTTTTTACTTGGTAGCACACACCTGTAATAATTGCCACTGGGGAGTCAGAGTCAGGAGAGGATTGTATGTAAGTTTGAGGCCAGCCTGAGGAACTTAGTGAGAGACCCTGTCTCCAAAAAAAGAAAAATAAAAAGGCTGGCTGGAGATATAGTTCTGTGATTGAACACTTCTTGCATGCATAAGGCTCTGGGTTCATTTCATAGTACCATAAATAAATTAATAAATACATACAAACTATGTTTTCTATGAAATTAAACTTATGGTTTGTATTTAATTTTTTATTAGTTTGGTCTTTTAATATTTCTTGGTAAAGCATACATCTTAAAATAATTATATATATATTTAAGTTTTCAAATTTTAGATTAGTGTATTGTAATGAATAAAGATAATTTTAAGAATTAGAGAATTTTACATTATAACTTTGATATTAAATTCTTATAAGTGTTAGCTTATGAGAAACATTTGACATTTAATATAATTTTGAGATAAATAAGGAAGTGAAATAATCTTTAAATTTTATTTGTAATGTAAAAGTTAAATACAATTATGTTAAGACATTGTGGCATATTTATTTTATTTTTAAGTAAAGGAAGATTATGAAAAATTCCAACACCTTGAAGAAGAATATAAGAAAGAAGTACATGACAAGGAAAATCAGGTTTTTTTAAAGCCAACTCTATATTCTTTTGAAAAATTAATTTATGCATACTAATGAGGTACAATGTGATCTATTCATATATGTATCAGGTAGTGATCAATGCAGGGTGATTAGCATATTCATTATCTAAACTTTTTATTTTTTTTATGGTAGATACATTCAAATTCCAAATATTCTGAAATGCATAATACAGTGTACTTTGTATTTGTTAATTCATAAACTATTTAAAATATCAAGAGAAATCTATGTTTGATGACTATGTGATAAATTTCTATGAGAGAATTTTATTATTACACAGTCAAATATCTAGACTTTTGCCTAGCCAAATTAATTTTCATTGACTCAAATATATACTGAGTCCTTGGTTTTTAATCAAGGAAGTTTCTACAATATTTAGATTGGTTTGTATTGCTTCAAAAGTATTTTATAAGAAATTTTGTTCAGATTAAAAAATATTAAAATGTAAAGATTATCTTTGACAGTGCAACTCACATTTTACAGTTTATTTTGAAACTTACTATCCATGACATCAATTAAAGGCACCTAAAACATTCTGTTGCTTTTTTCTATTAATATCACGTAGTGGAAGACTTGAGAATGGTAAGTTTGTACCTTTTGACATTTGTAATAATGTCGTTTTCAGATTATTATTATGCCAACTCTATCACATTCAAGCCTTCTGCTTCACAAACAGAAAAAGACATATAAAAGGAACCCTATTTCCCATTATTTTTATGGTTTTTCTTCTTTTATGTCCACAAAATTTGATTACAGTTAAGGATATATACTTAATAAAGTATAGAAGGGATGCTTAAGAGTTTTAAATGTTGGTTAAATGATAGTATTTCAATTTCTATGTTATATTTAGATCTTTTGGAGTGTTTGTTAACATTTCTTTGTATTTTGCCTTTATTTTTAAATCTGAGTTCTAAAAGAAGGAAATCTTTTTAAAAGTGAAGATAATGCTTATTATAAATAGCACAAAGAGTGACATGCCAAAAAAGCTTGTTGGAGTTCTTGAGGCATGAACAGTGCTTACAGATTGTTAGACTTGTAAAATGATCGTGTAGTCAGCTAATATTCACCCCCACCCCACCCATGGGGGGGATTCCTATGTTATTTGAAAGACTTTTTTTCTGTGGCTTTCCAAATTCTTACCTGGGGTTATAAACTTGGCTGATGGCATAATGGAATAATGGAGTCTAGTTGGGCAGGATAGGAAGGGCAGGCTGAGTCTCATCACTCTATATGTAGACATTTCCTTTATATCCTTCATTCCTACCCCTCTCTGTGCTTGGAATATCCATGTTTAGAGATGATGATGATGATGATTATTTCACAATGTTGGGGATTGCACTGGGGCCTTGTGTATATTAGGCAAACACTATCTCTGAGCTACATCCCCTTCTCCTATCTTTTTCAATTGATATGCCAGTTTCTTTTGGAAAGATGGTATAGGGTCAGTTCCCTGACTCCATTAGCTCTTAAGTAGTGTCCTCAGTGGGACAGTTGACTGAATCTGAGGAGGTCTTACTGTTCTTCACAGATTTCAGTTTCCTTGTACTTAGACTGTTGTGTCATGCTTACCTTATACAGTGTCT
>PVKS010015042.1:0-46920 GCA_004027875.1 Aplodontia rufa | reverse complement strand
TACTACGGTAAGCACTCCATCCTTGGCTACAGTTTTCCTCAGGCTTTAAAGAAATGCAATGAAGTAAGAAGCCCTCGTGGCCCGTTAGGACAAACTCCCCCATCCTAGGTACCACCGCTCACCTTACTTATGGGGATCCGCCGCCCCTCCGCGATGGTCTTCTTATTATTTAAATAAGCAGGATAGATACAAATAAACCTGACACGGAGAAAGCACAGCTGTTGTAACTTGAGCAGTGTTTCAAAAAACAAAACAAAACAAAACAAGTCATCTTCACCTTCGTGGCAGATACATCTATACTGTTACTTGCGCAACAGTTTTTCTTTAAATTGCCTTTTACTTAATTCACCTAAAAAGGAAATCATTCACTACCTTAACGGGGGAGGGGGGAAATTTCTCGTTAGAGGTTAAAAACAACGGAAACAAAATGCGATGCGGTACTTGTTAACGTTAGGCACAGCGGCCTGTCAAAAGTTCCTGCGGGTAGAGCCCACCCTCTCTCGAAAAAGCCCGGCGCGGGAGGCACTAAAAACCTTAGAGGAACAAAACGAGCCTTCTCACTTTGCGGCCGTTACGTGGTCTCACGTCTTCACAGCACTCCAAATCCTTTTTCCGGCACAGGCAAACCTGGAGCTTCCTCAGCTCGGAATTTCAGGCACCCCACAAAAAGCTTGGGGCTGCGGCTTCCCGGCCAGGGAGAGGCGCGGAGCCTGAGGCTCACACCGACCGCAAAGGGGCAAAGCCACTCTCAAGGCCGGGGCGTGGGGAATGGCGGCCCAGCATCTGCGGCATCGCAGCAAGCCCCTTTCTTTCTCACGACTCACCTGTCTTGGTCGGCCGGGGACCGCTCAGAGGCGCAGGCCATTTCCACTAGAATCCACACAGAGCCAACACAAGAACCGCCCCCGGAAAACCAGCCGGAAGTTACGATCCGCCCACTCTTCCGGCGGAACTCCTGCCCACTAGGGCGGCTCCTCGCCCGCAGGTTTTCAACGCCGATTTGTTCCCACACCTGTCACTCGCCACCACGATCTCTAGTCTCTGACGTGGCTTGTTTACCTTTCTTCGCGCGAGAAGACCCCAAACGATCATTTTGCACATTACTCACGCCAAAGCGTTTTAGGCCAGTGTACCGTTGTTTAGGTTTTTTTTTTTTAACGTTCCCCCCGTTTCACACTGAAGTCGGGTGTAAAGTGAGGGGAGTCTGTGTAGTTTGACACGAAACACAGTGTTATAAATGAAATCAAACATGTGGCCGATTGTGGGTGAGCAAGGCAGAAATTTTACTTTGCCTGAAGGGCGAAAGAAAAATGGGCGCCTCGCTAGGGAGTGAGGGGTTCTTAAATGCTAACCTGACGCAATACTGCCCTTTGCCCTAATTGGAGGAGCTCAGGTGCACAGTCTGCGCGATTGGCTGTGACTAGGTGGAGGCAGGTGCAAGAGCGAGTAGGCTGGGAGATAAGGGGGTGGGGGTCGCCACACACGTGGTGAGGGTAGTAGGGATTCCATGTTCCCCGGAAGAAGATGGCTGGGTATCGGAAGGGGTCCTTGGAAGGAGGTGGGCGTCCACAGGTGGGCCGACACAAGTGGGGGAGTTACAGTCTTCAGAACGGGAGGGGGATAATGGAGGTAGTAGACTATACATCACAATCTTTCAAATTTGACAGAAAAGACATACATCTTACAACAGGTTAGAGCAGTCAAGGAAATGCCCTTTTATGTTTGAAGTTTGTATTCACTCTTGGCTCCCACAACTCGCTTTCAGCTTGGCAAGATGGAATTAGCAAACTTTTTTTGGCAGTTGTCTTTCGGTGTATTGTATAAGTGTTAGAATTTTGACTATCCACCTTTTAAAATGTCGAAAGGTCGGGTGCCTCGGCGCCAACGACCCACGAGACTGAGGCTGCATTGCAAGTTAGAGACCAGCCTCAGCAATTAGGGAGGGTCCCTGTCTCAAAAAATAAAACAGGGCTGGGGATGTGACTCAGTGGTAAAGCCCCTCTGAGTTCAATCCCCAGTACCAAAATAAAATTTAAAAAGTCGGAAGGACACCTTGCAGCCTAAAATGCATGGTGATTTTAGACACCTTGTTTGTGTGTAGCAGGAAAACTCCACCTCCAGCCAGGCAAGCGCTTCAGCTGCTGAGCCACCACCGCTCCAGACCCAATAGTACAAATTTAATGTGGTACCTGGAGACTTCATGAGGAAATAAAGACCCAAAGGAGCAGTGCCAGTTACATACTAGATTGGATAAAGAATAGTTGTGAAGAAGCAACTAAATTATCTGGGTAGGCTTAAAAGATGAATTATCAAGATCTTGAGGGGATTCTCTTGGTTCCAACTTCTCATCCTTAAGGATAAGGATGTTGCCTTTCTAGTGTGAGAATATATTTCACATGGGAATTCCAAGATACAGCGTGAAGGTCAAAGGGGTGGTTCTGAACCTGTAATTTTTCAAGTTTCTTTAAATAATCATATGCTGGAATAGCATATTTTGATGTCTGCAGTTGCAAAGCATTAGTTCACAGGATTTCTGTTCAACCAAACATATCTGCCTATATTAAGCAGTGGCTATTTATTCCATATATACAATGGAACTTTTCAAAGAAACAGGCATAGTAAGATATTTTTACAGATGAAAAAACAAACTAAAACACTAAACAAAAATCTCCCCAAAAGCTGTCTTACTGAGATTGGATAATTTGTCCATTTGGGCTAATAATGGCCAAGCATAGATGCTCAGTGACCAGTCTCTCTTGAGACATTTATATCAAGAAATATATATATATATATCTCACTGTATGATTTCTTTTTCTTTGAGAGATGAACAAGATGGTCTGAGGCTTAATGCAGTAGTCTACCTACCATGAAGTTGTTTTCTTAGAGCCATGTAAGTAATTGTGGACAAAAGGGTAGTCTTCATGCTTTCATTTTCTGGTTTATACACATTAAGGGAATTAATGACAGAGATGATGGAGCTGATATTTAGTGCCATTTCTATGCCAGATCCATACCCCTATTTAACTCTACACTATTGCTGAAATGCTGTTCAAGAAGAAAGGGTTGACTTCTGATATTGCAAAGTGAGGAGGGACAGCAATAATAGAAGAGATAACATGAAAACATTTGCTGAACTGAAGACTTAAGATGGAAAATATTAAATATAAAAGACAGGGTTGTGGGGGAAAACACAAATAGTTAAGACATATGATAGTGAAATTTCTTTTTTACAAGGATAAAAACAAAACAAATAGAAGATAAATAATAAAAAACCCCCAAGCCAATGTTTAAAAAAATTTTTAGCAATAGTAAACACCAGAATCCAAGAGTTCTGAGGAAAAAGAATTATGTCTAAAATTGTACTCTGTGTGAAGGTGAAAAAAAGCAATTTTAAATCAAGAGTGGAATTATTTAGCTTTTCTGAAAAAATAACTATTTGAGGAAATACTCCAGCCAAGTTAAATTAGCAAAAATAACTAAAGAAAATCAGACACGAAACATAAACAATGATGAATACTAAAAATTTATACTTCAATTTAATTCTTGGTAATACAATAGTGAAACTAATTTTAATTATTAAAGAGTCTGAAAAATTAAAATGAATAAATACTAGAAAGGATAATAGAACAAGGCTTCCAACTGAAATAGTGTGTATCTGTTTATAAAATCATTGTAGCCCCCACATCACCAGGATTTTTACTGACCATGCTACCCCACCTGGGACCTTGGACTCTTGCAGTTTTGCTGGCCTCCCTTTCCTTTGTTATTCTATCTCAGCCCTCCATTCTTGGACAACCCCCAGAATTCCTCTTACCTCTCTCAAGCAAACCTACTAAAATTTCTCTAATTTTCCCCTTATCCAAATTCCAGGCTTAGCTTTATGGATCTCAATGCATCAAGATCCTCAGCTAAAGGAAAGGACCTGCCTTTTTTTCCCTAAAGAATGAGGGGACCAGGGGGCGGGGGAGAAAGAAAGGGAGAAAGAGAGAAGTAATAAGTGTATGTGGTGCTGGGGTTTGAACTCACATACTCACACATGGCAGGCAAGCATGTGAGGCACTGCTCCAGCCCCATGACCTACCTTTCTTTAACAGGATCCATTCTTTTAAAAGGATGTTGAAGCTTCAGATAATTGTTCCTTTTGTTTTGTACGTAGGAATACATCTACTCAACACTGACAGTCCCACTGGTCCTGTGATTTTCATCAGTTTCTCTTTATAGAGCTATATCATTTAGCACTTAAAGAAGATTTCATGACTGGTGTTCATCTTGTCTTCATGTTTAATGCCTTTCTGCCAAAATTATATTTTGGCATATATTTGCCATTACTGTTTTCTTTGTATTTGTCTATGTTAAGTATGGTTATACTTTTATTCATTTGGGATCATTTGAGTCTTTTGTTGCTGGACTTGGTGGTGTCCATCTGTAATCTCAGTCTCCAGAGGTTGAGGTAGGAGGATTGCAAGTTCAAAGCTAGCCTCAGCAACTTATGAGGCTCTAAGCAACTTAGTGAGACCCTGTATCAAAATTAAAAAGAATATAAAAAGGGCTGGAGATGTAGCTCAGTGGTTAAGCACCCCTGGGTTCAAATCCTACTACTGCCCCTACCACCAATCTTTTGTTAATGCAGGATTTTATCTGTCTAGTCCAATAGTGTTTTCTTAAAATTATGTGTTTAATACATTTATTTGGTACCGTTCCCCATTTTATGGTTCATTTTGGTTAATTCTCCCTCATTTCCCTTGTTAATATCTTGTCTAAGTATCTTGAGTTGTTTCAATGATTTACTAGCTAATATAGAAATAATTACATTTTTTAAAAGAGAGGGAGGGGAGAATCAATTTTATTTTTTCATATGACCTTTGCTTCTCCAATAGTTGTGTTTAGCTGTGTATGTGGTGCTGGGATTCGAAACTGGGTCCTCACCCACTCCAGGCAAGCACTCCCAACTGCTGAGCCCAGCATTTACTTTTTTAAATATTGAGGTTGCCACTAAATTAAAAAATTAAACTTGTATTTTTCCAAGTTAAAAATAATTGCATTAGCTGGCCACGGTGGCACTAGCCTTTAATCCCAGTGAGACCTTAAGTAACTAGGCAAGATCTTGTCTCAAAATAAATAAATAAATAAATGGGCTAGGGATATGGCTCAGTGGTAAAGTCCCCCTGGGTTCGATCCCTGGTATGGGAAAAAAAAAAGTATCCATTCACATTGTTTATTTAGTATGTTTTTACCTTTTCCCTACCTTCTAATTTTTGTTTTCCTGTTTGTGTTGGAATAATCTTGAATTTGAGATTAAAATTATTAGACACTTAATCTTTTCTGGTTTATTTGGACATTTATATTGAGATTTATAATCAGACTGATTACAATTATTTATACATTCAAGTTTAGGAATTTAATTGCTGTTTCCTTAATATCTTTCCATTTATTTTAATTGCTGGGGCAGCTGAGATAATGTGATAGAAATATGTCATAGTTCTTGTTGCTCAGTGCTTTTGAAATGCCCCTTGAAGACTTGGGGAATTCATGTTTTGTGCATTCAGCTTCCTTAATGGAGAAATAAAAAAACAAGAAATCAAACTTAAAAACCAAAAATAAGCTTTCACATGCTCCACAGGAATATATCATCTACCAATAATTCCAATCCAAGTAAGACTTCAGTTCAGAAGCAAGCAGTGTAAAAGGACAGAAATGCCACATGTAATTTTATTGAAATGGTGTCAGGGGTTCCAGAGTTTAGGAGCAGCAACTGGGTCACACAGTATGGTTTGGATATTGTTTCTAGTGAAGTTTCCAAGACTTAATATTCTAGCCCTTAGATCCTGGGAGTTACCTAATATTCTTTAAATAAATGTTCTGTCATTTAGAGAAGTTTATTTTTCTTCATGATACCAATTGTAGCAATCAACCATAGCCTACATGAGCTTTCAATTCCAGCACCCACCAGCCCAATTTTGTGTGTGTTTGTGTGTGTGTGTGTGACTCTACTGTTTCAAAGTTGATTGGCCAAGTCTTTTTCTTTGGTTACTAACCAGATGATGATGAGTCTCCTTTAGAGCAGGTAGATCTACCTCTGGTGGGAAAACCCATGATCTGGTGGAAACACTAGGTACATGATTCAGTATGTTACTGGGGCTATTTGGACCCTAACAGGTAGTGTAAGTAGGGCATCTGGCACTTCTTTCAACAGTGATTTCTCAATAGTGTTTCTTTATATTCAATGGTTACCTTGGCTAGCACACATTCAGCGTTTTTAATAAAAAAAAATGTAACAATCAGATAACTTCAAGAAAATAAGTGAACAGTCACAAATGTAGAGAAAAAAATTACCCTGAATATCAGAGGAAAGAAAGTGTATTTAGCACCAAGAACAGTATTATACATATAGAACATACAGGTTAAAGGAAGCATCAATGGCCTAACAAAAAGCAGAATATACTTTTATAGATCACAGAGTTGAGAACAGCAGGAAAATGACGTGGGGTTTACAGGAGCCACAGTCTATAGGCTTTAACATTGCAAAGTAGTATTTTAGAGTCAGCAGAATATGAGAGAAATATGCTTAGTAGAAATAAAAAAAATATACCTTCTATTTCAGCCAATGTGACTTGAAAAATCACTTGGGTCTTACTACTCAAATCTTTCTTCAGCTCTGGACAATTTACTTTTAGCATTTCTGGCACTCCATTCTTTTCATGTTAGATGAAACCCTGTGTGATTATATAAGTTCAGATATAATGCCATTGGCTCCCTATGCAATGGACTCATCCTTTCATTTGGTTAACTTTGGTAACATGATCCCTATTTTACACAATCAAGGAAAATGTATACTTTTAGTGGTATTTGGTCCTTGTAGGGCTGGCTTATCTTTCATTATTTCCTTCACTAACTTCCAGCGCCCTGGCAATTTATAGTTTATCCTGTTATCAGACTGATTTGACCACTGATTGATCACATTCATTGTATAGTAACAAATTGGATACTTCCCTTTCATCTGAAACAAATCTTCCCTCACCTCAAAGTTTCCATTTTCAACCTCTTCTAATCGTACTGCAATTCCAAATTAAGTATTTGTTAGTTATTGGCTTTTGCAATGGCTTTCAAAGGGAACATGAGCTGATTCTTCAGACATAGCAATGCCTTCAGAATTACTTGCTCATTCATGTTGAGTGTGTTCCTTACTGGGAGTTCAGATGGGCTATATCGATTAACAGCTCAATATTCAAATCTTATCAGTCTAGAGAAAGGAGAATTTGTTGGTAGATTAAAAGTATAGTTGTTGAATAGCTGGAGCCCAAGGCAATCACTCAAGGAACTTCATTGTGGTAACTGAGAGCAGTAATTCTTCAAGTGTGGTCCTTAAGACCACCACCACCGCAACAGCAACAGCAGCAGCGCTTTGGAACTTGTTAAAATAAATTCTTGGGACCTATGCCAAACCTACTAGATCAAACTATGGAGGTGTGGCTCAGCTCTGTCTTAATAAGCATTTATGGCAATTCAAATGCACCTTTTTTTTGGTAAACCACTACCTCAGGATTTTTTTGCTGCAATCCACAAGCTACATAGGGCACTGACAGTCCCACATCTCTGCCTTTTAATAGGAATTACAATTATTGCCTAATCCCCCAAATTGGGCTTACTATGCCATTTTTTAACAAGCATAAACTGGGATTATTTGGCTTGCTATCAGGGCAGCATCTTGAGAACGTCTCAAAATAGAACTGATATTTGCCACTTTAGTAATTCAGAGCCATTATCTCTAACTAAAGGGTTTTATCTAGTGACCTTTTCTTCAAGGGACAGTATAGACTGGCCCTTTGTCCAGCAGTGTTGCCCACAAAATTCCAGAGTCTTCTTGAATGTAGAAGGGACTCTTCTTTCATTCCCAACACTGATAATACTTTTTTAAAACTTGAATTACAAGGAAACTATTTTAACTAATACTCCATTTCTTACTACAAAAATACTTGAAGTGGTTTATAAAAACTGGCATGCAATAATTCAAATAGAAAGTCAGGATTGAAAGAAAACAGATATGACCTATACCCATTGTATCCCAGTTGTTGATGGCAGCCTTGGAGAATATAGAATATTATTCATAAACAATTTCAGATATGAATTCAAATAGATTCCAAAGACAAGTAAATTGAAGTGTTTACAAAGTGGAGCAGTGGAAAGGGCTTTCCAGTAAAATGCTTTAGTTCAAATCATGGTACTTTATTTTCTGCCATTTTAGCTTTTAAAAAAAGTCAGCCTCATTACCTATTAAGTTATAAACACAGGTAAGAGGTAATTAATTAAATGATATGATTTCAAGGGCACCAGGTAGGTAAGTATACTCCTTCTCTTACTCCCTCTTCCCAGTGCCCCATCATACCTAAAAATCCTTCATCTTCTCCGAATGCAGATTGCATGAATTTTATCATTAAAAATAATCTTCTCATTTATTCAACAATATATGAGCAGTTATCATCATCATCACCCTTTGATCTTTTAGAACAAATTCAGTGAAGATATATTAAGTAAATTATTTTTGCTATTATTAGTGCATTTTCCTTCATGAAAGAGGACAGGTCAGTATGAGGGGCACTTCACCATGCCCTCAACAACTGTAACCATCAAATATAAAAGTTTACGTTAATATGTAGGAATAAATACTCTTTTGAATTTCTCTCTTAACAATACCAGGGTCTTGGGCATGCTAGGCAAGTGCTCTACCATTGAGTTATATTCCCAGCCTTCTTTGGAGTACCTTACTGGCATTAAATCTACTTTGAAGTTCCATGTGATTTGTATTTTCTGAATATGGCAAAGTACTGTTATACTTGATTGCAGAAAATAAGTGTTAACATACAGGGTGATATAGGGTGTTCATTTTAGACCTAGTAGTAATAGGGAAAAGATGAAGAGGAAAAGAGTTCTACATTGTAGAGCTTGGAAGAAATTACTTGTACCTAAGAATCAATTGATTTTTCAAGTATAGAATTCTATTAAGAAAAAGGAAATATTCTGTGTAGGCCTATAGTCTTTGCCTAGTCCTGTGCTAGACAGCACACATTGCTATATATGTATTTAATTGAGCTCCAGTGGAATAAGGTGTGGTGGGGAGGTGGAAAAATATTGAATATCGAAGAAGTGCTAATCGCATAAAGAAAAATTAAATTTTAGGAATGGTTAAGTGCCAACAGTCTTCTTCAATTGTTTTTATTACAGTAAGAGGAATTTTACTCTTAATGCATAGAATTTGAAGAAAAAATTCATGTAGGCTTTTAAAAGAGGCCCTTTTGACAATTATTAATACAAATGTGAAATAAGACCTTCAAACAAATACCAATTTCAGTAATAGTTTACATACAGCAATAATTTATTCTGAAATGTTCATTTAGTTTCTGTTGAGACACAATTTGCGTCTCATTAATAAAAGAGCAGCCATCTCACCTCAAATACCAGAATATACAACAGTTACAGCATAGCAAAAATTCTACCTACTTTCAGATAAAATCTAGTTCAGGTAAAATAGTTTCATTCAATGTTTTACAGTTACACAGATTTGTTTTTTTTTTTTTTTTGAGCACAAAATAGTGTGAATTGTTACATTGTAGCTATCTCTATGCACATCATGTGACCACAGAACTGTTAATCATAACTTCTGAAATTGAACCATCATTTTCATTCATGCAGTGAAGCAAAGCAGGCTGGGTAAACTTGTTCATTGGGAACCATATTACTGTGAATTTCACAGCCACATGATTAATTATGAAGTTAGATGGACTCACAAGGACTAAAACATTTTTTGCATAAATACCAATTTCTCCCTGATGTAAGTTTAATTAGTTTATAATCTAGAAATGATTGATAACAGCAATATATCATATCTTCTATCTGTAGTGTTCATTATTTTAAGATGAGCAATAATTAAAGGACGATGGGATGGATGCTACTTAAATACATGTAAAACATACTGTACAAATATACTTGGCTTTACCACTTTTTTCCTTTTCAAGAGTGCCTCCCAAAGAATGACCAGTGAAGACAAAGTGTACTCTATCAAATATGGCTTCCAGAACAAAAACCCTCTAACAAGAATCAAACCTATTTACAAAAAACTTCAATCTTTAAAGTTTCATTTAAAACAAAATTTCTATATAGCACTTGTAATTAATATCTAATTTTCTTTTTGTCCTTCTAGCTTTTTTAAACAGATGTCACAAGGTAAGACCCAGAATGGCGCTTAGGACTTTGAGTTCCACTGGATTCTGTACTCTCAGTTTTTGAATCTCGTTTCTTTGTGTTGTTATTCACTGGTGTTGGGATCTGAGATGGCCGAGCTGAAGTGCTATCTGCGCTGCTTTTCCTAGGGCTTGGGTTATAATTAAAAGGAGTCACTCTAGCAGCAACAGTCCCACTAGGTGAACTATGTTTGCTTGAGCTGCTTGAACTAAAAGGGGTACGCTCCGCTATAGAACTTTCACTAGTCTCTGTTGCAGGGACGGGATTACTCTGTCCTGGTTTTGTCTCAGTTCCTTTTTGGTCTGGGGCATCTACCTGAATAAAGGAGTTCAGGCGGTTTTCCAAGCCCATAGTGTGCACAGGGGCACTGCCATTACCCACATTTTGTTTGCCCTGATTATCCTTTAAATCTTTCACATTTGGATTTCCCTTTTCTGAAATGCCGTCAATCACTGGAGGAGTATTACCTGTGGGAGATCTTCCAGATCTAGGGTTGTTAATGGGACAGTCTTCGATTCTCACCCAAACATCCTCTGTTTTAGAAACAGCAGGTGCCATTTGATAAATAAGAGTTTTTGATTCAGCACCATTTGTAGCACCTGAGGAAGTGTTCTGAGAAGTAATACTTGAGGGAGAAATTTCACTTTCTTTTATTTTTCTCCATGTTCCTTTTGTCGATACCTGGTTTTCTTTAGTTTGTTTTGTTCCTGAAATAGAGTTTACATGTTTTTCATCCTCGCTTTTTGCTTTTTCACTGGATTCTGATGAAGCAGAAAGAATTGAAGATGAACTTCCAGTTCTTCTCCAAGTGCTTACTCGAGGAAGGGATGATGAATGTTTGCTGTGCTCCCGCTTCCAGGTTCCTGACCTGTTGATTGGAAGTCTGGAAGGACTTTCAGAATGGGAACGTGCTATATCATGACGCTTTGCTGGTCTTGGATCATTATACTCCATAGTGGGACTGAGATTGGGTGGAAGTTTCCGCCATCCACCAGCCTGAACAGATGAATGTGCGGATAGAGACATATCAGGAAGGGAAGGGCTTAAAACTGGTGTTTGTGCCTGGGACCTAGTGGGAGAATCTGGTCTAGAAGTTGGAGAAAGAGATTCAAATGAAGCAGACTCCTCCAATTTTCTTCTTAGGGTTGGACTTGGAGCTTCTTTGATGAAAGTAGACTGACGTACTAATACAGGTCTCTCTGATCTATCAGATTCACTCCCACTTGACTTAGTTGAAGACATTCTAGAAAGTTCTACCTTTTTACTGGATCCATTGCTATTATTCATCTGATTTAGTCCTTTGGAAGCAGATTCACTTCTTGGGATACTGCTGGTATTCTTAGATAAGCCTGTTTGTTTGGTAAGGTTCTGCTGGCTCATCTGTCTGCCTGGCGATGCATATGACATTTTCCCAGAACCAGAAGACTTAGTTGAAGCAGTACTAGGGGATGATGTCCTGGGCAGCTGTGATAATTTGTTAGGAGGACTTATTCCATTTCTACCAGGGGAAATTGAGTTTCGCCCTGGAGACTGCATCGGTCTACTTAATGGTTGCTGGGTAGGTCTTGAAGGAGTAGAATCTCTAGATCCTGATCTAGAAGGCCCTTTACTTGACCCACCTGTTTGAGAAGTCTGCTTGGTAACAGGGCTTAACTCTGATTTCACTGATGGCTTAGCTCCTCTAGGAGAAGTGGTGGCTGCCTGACCTTCACTAGGACTTTTGGAAGCTGGAGTCTTAAGAGGTGGGCCTTTTTTAGAAACAGGGCTCGTACTCGAGGAGCTATTTCTAACTCCTGGAATATGAATCATTGTCCTACCGCGAGAGATTGAAGGCATGCTTGTTTGAAGGGGCTGTTTCATTTGGCTGGAAATTTCTGAATTAGATCGAACTTTTCCAGTAATCAAGCTCTTATAAACTTTTTTTCCTCCTTTGATTCCTTTATTTTCAGATTCCATCTTTTTAGTTTCCAATGTACTTTTCTCCCCAGGCTTGAGAATTCGTGGACCTTTATTACCTGTGAAGGATTTTTCCTCTTGATCAGGTGTAAGATGAAAAGGTGATCCCAGAGAGATTCCTGACTTTAGTGAAAGAATGGAATCTGAGTCAGATGAAGCTTGTCTAGATAAACATGCAGCAGCAGCAGCTTGATGCAAACTACTCACTATTGAATTTGCACCTTCTTGAATTGCTTTCCAATCAAAATTTTCTGAATCAGGGGATAAACCATGTTCTGAATCTGGTTTTTGTATATCTTTCAAATCAAGGGTCAAATCTTCAGCTAATATGCCACCCATATTTCTGGGACTATGCTTTTCATTATCACCCTTGAGTCTTGAAGGCCTTTTCTTTTTTGGCATTGCAGAACTTATACATTCCTGCAAAAGGTCATCTTCAGAATCAATACTAAGAGAACTGAGAGAACTGTTTCTAGAAAAACAAACAGGAGTATCCTCAACATGAAAAGATTTAGGAGCATAACCTGATGCCTGGGGTTTACTCGGTTCTCCTTGTGAGGCAGGAGTCCCAGTCTCTTTGATAGGTTCATTTTCTTTATTGTTGTTGTTTTCTTGGTCAATGTCACTGAGAGAACTCAGGGAGGAATTACGAGAAAAGCAAACTGGTGTATTTTCAATAGCAAAATTCTGTAATTTTTCATCAGTCGCTGCCCCTCTATCTGGTATGTCTTTGGATGACTGAGGAAAATTGGGTTGCTTCTGCAGTACAGGTTTAGATTGGCCTCGACTTACTGGATGTTTTGTAACAGCTTGGGACTTATTAGATAATTGTTGGTTTGAGGTTAGCTCTGAGTGGCTGGTAACTTTAGCTTCTGAATCCTTACTATCTTTCCCCTTTCTTAATTCTGCCTTTTCCCTGGAGAGGTCAACATCATCATCATCAAAGTCTAGAGAACTCAAAGAATCATTTCGTGAAAAACAGTAAGGAGTTCCTTCAATAGGGGTGTAATGATGAGGTGAATCAAAAGTGAAACTTCCTCTAACTCGATCTTCATTATTTGGTAGCTTATCATTGAAGTCCTTGGAATTAGTTTTCAAGTTGTGTTTCTTTGAATCTTTGTTGTCTGAGAACGTTTGTTCAGCATTTAAGTTATTTTTTGGGTCTGTATTCTTTTTCACACGTGTCCTATATTCAGTATTTTGTGGCATAGGCTTTACTGGTGAAGTAGGCTTCTTTTTCTTACTATCTATTTGATTTTTGTTAGTTCCAGATGAAGACACAGATGCTTGTTGGACCTGGTCCATTATCTTTTTCACACGGAAGGGCTTGTGACTTTTCCCTTTGGGCATAGCAGAATTAATGCATTCTGCAAGAATATCGCCTTCCTCTGTTTTACTGTCATCCAATTCAGGCATCATTACAGATGAAGCTTTTCCTGTTTGAGCCTCATCTGTACTTCGGCCTTCTGTAGGAATGGTATCGCGTTTTTCAAATTCACCTGCTGCTGCTCTCATACCTTCTCCAGCGACTAACTCATTTGGAGGGGATTCTATTGTTAGATCACTTAGAGATGTAGCTGTGGAAAAGTTTATAGGCGTCCCTTCTACACAATATACCCGTGGCACATCGTCTCCTGGTGTAAAGCTAACATGCTTTTGTGCCTGTAACCTGTTTTGTGACGGGAGAAGCTTGTATACAGGCAGTTGACTTGGTTTTCTTGCCACAGGTGGAGGTAATTTTGAAGCAGTCTGGGCTAGCTTTTTGGCTTTGCGTGATGACTTTGTTGGCATAGCAGAAATAATACATTCTTCCAATATTTCAATATCATCATCATCAGAGTCATCTAACAGATCCTTTTCAGAATCAACAGGTTTTTCTGCCTCTTTGTCCTGGTTTTCATTTGATTCTTCGGGCTGCTCTGGTTCTGTTTCATTGCCATTGTCGTTTTCTTGAACTGGAGGCATTATTCTTAGCTCCACATCTTTCTGTATAAATGGCTCATCAAGGCTTAGGGCACTCAGGCTAGATGAACAAGAAAATCCATCTGGAGTACTCTCTGTGGCAAAATGTAATAAAGTATCAGCATCTGGAAGAACCTGGACCCTCTGAACTGCAGCATTTATAGCAGCTTGCTTAGGTCCACTCTCTCTCTTTTCAGCAGTAGGTACTTTATTTTTAGGCATCTCTCGCTTGGTTTGAACTGTCTGAGGAGGAGGTGGAGGGGTTTTACTTCTGCTTGGTGGCATGGTTTGTCCAGGGCTATCTGGAAGGTCACTGGGACTTATAATGCCACTTACCATTCCACTACATGGTTCACTCTGAACAGAGCTGGCAATGGAACGACTCTCAAAACTGTCAAGTGAACTGACAGAAGTGCATCTGCTAAACATGAGTGGAGTCTCCTGAACATAGTGCTCTGGTGGACTTTTGGGTGTCTGAGCACCACTTTTGGAGGGAGACTTGGCCCCTGAAGAAAATTCAACCGCTTTGTGCCTGGTTGCTTCTGAAGATAAACTGGAAGCTTGGAGTCGGCTGGATTTGCTTCTAACGTGTTGTGACGCTGCTGGAACTTCACTTATAGGATCTTCAGTTGATCTAGTTACACTGTTCTCTTTTATTTCTGCTATTTGCAGAGTATTAGCAGAATCTGCTTCCTGTGTTGTCTGATCACATCCTATTTCATCTTCGGCTGATGACAAAGATGATAATGAACTGCACCTTGAAAAACATATTGGGGTGTCTTCTACACAATAAGTCTGAATTGTTTCTTGGTTGATAGAGGGAACTTTACAAGTGGTAGCTTTTTGGGTCTGACCACTTCTACTCTGTGCTGAACTTGGATGTAGTTGATTTTGTCTCTTGCCGCTGGATGAAGGTGTGGAAGTATTCTCACTGCTTGAAGAGATGTGTTCGGTTTTAGTGTTTTGTGCAGATGGACTCTTTGAGAAAGGAAACGATGGTTTCTGTGAGGAAGATATGTCAGTGGCATATTTTAAACTGTAATCAATAGGCTGATCCACATGATGCTTTTCTTCATTATATTTTATGCTGTAATTTGTTGGTCTCTCTTCTTCCTCATGCTGTTCTTCCTCAGAGTAGCGTTCACTATAGTTGGTTGGCTTATCGTCTTCATAGTCATCTTCCTGACACAAAGACTGGTTTACATTTTGATTAATTCCATGACCAGAACCCACTCGATTTGTTTCTGAACCATTGGTTCCCCTTGACCTATAGGGGGAAACACATTCCTGCTGTCCAAAATGTGGTTGGAACTTAAGGTGTTTATCATCAGTGCTCTCAGTATATACGGGGTAAGTGCTGTTTTGACTCCTTGATTGTCTCTGCTCACTTTGTTTTATTTCATCTTCTATTATGTGTTTGGGTCTTGCCCATCTTTCATTCTGTGAAGGACTTTGCCTTCCAGAGTTCAACTGTTCATCTGAATATTTAAGACTGTAATTTATTGGTGTATCCAGTTCTCCATCATTATCATCCATATGATTTGCACTATGTATTTTATGGGCTAGGTCAGCTGGATACTGACCATAACTGCAAAATTTGCTTTCATCATCTTCAGAATAGGATTCAATTGAAGGTTTCATTTGACCCCTTTTACCGTATCCATCACTGCTACTGACGCTATTTAAACTATCATTTGAAGATCTTTTGTATTCCAGTTTGGCATAAGGCATAGAGCAGGTCCTATTTGAATTTTCAGACTTGGTGAAATTGTACGTGTTTGAATGTGTGTGAGCAGTGGAGCTTCTTCTTAATGCATTCCTCTCATCTGTCACACAATGTAATTCGGTGGTAGAACCAGAACTTCTGTCTTCCTGGGAGGTATGAATGGCTGATACTTCTTCCATGACTTTGGCAATCTGTGCTGCAGTTGTTGAGATTGGCAAACCTCGCTTTGAAGAGGTTCCTGGATTTTCTGTTGTTGGGTGGTAGTTGCTTAGGCCAATTCCTCGTTCTCTCTCCAAACTTCTATCTTTTTCAGAACGAGAACTATCTAAACTTCCCCTTGATGAAGAGGAGCTGGGTAATACTGTAGAATTCAAATAAGGTGAAAGAACAGTCATGTTTCCAGTGTTAAAATTGTCTGACCTATTATCATCATGTCGACTGGTGTCGAAAACATAGTCACCATAAAGGTTTTGCTTGTGTCTTTGCTTACTACGATGAGATGCCTTAGGACTTAAATTATCAATATTGTCAAAAGTTTCTGATAGATGCTGAGCATCTAATTCTGCTTCTAGGGCTTTCTGTTTTCTAACATGAAGAGATGGCAAGCTTGAACCAGGAGACATAATGTTGGCATCTTTATATTTTGCAGGTCTATTTGCCATGAGATTCCTTAAAGCTGCGGCACTTCCCATAGCAATCATTTTGTGCTTTGAATGAATGAGGTTTTTGAGCATGCTAACGGCCCCCATGTCCCATAATGCTTCTTGGTCTTTAGGATTTCTTGCAGAGAGATTCCACAAAGTTCCACATGCATTACTGACTATTGTCAAACTGTGAGATTTCAAGTGTTGTAACAAGGTTTGCAGGCAGTTGTTTTCCCTTAGGATTTGCCTGGAATAAAAACAAGTAATCATAGAGTTAAGGTAAAAAAAATCTGGGTGTACTAACAACAAACAGACAAAAAACAAGTATGTCTAAAGATAATTACTAAAAGCTAATAATAGGCATGATATGATTGTACCAATTATTCTATAAATTCCAAGCATTCCACACCTCCTTTTGTTCTCTTAGTTCATTTATTGTTTATTGATTTGAAGTACTTCTGTCAGACCCAAAGAAGTACAAGTGTTATTCTCTATCTATTCTACATTTCCTATTCTGACCCAATCACTTAAAACACTTTTTTGGGGGGACAGATACACTTATTCTTTTCATATGATAAGAGTTTTCCAACTTAAGGATCATAAACATATCATGAAGTCTTAAACTGAACAGGAACTTTGTGGTAATTTAATCTGTAGATGTAAGCCACAATGCTGACTACTGATATCTTGGAAGAGGTAGACAGAACTGATTTTTATGTAGTCAGGGCACATACTTTATGTACATATCAGCAAATTTACTTTCTAGGGTAATTTCTCTGTTTCCAGTTTGATGATGTGATGTATTATCGTATTATCTCCTTAAAAGTACTATCTGGCAGATTGTGTATGTAGCCATGAAAAATAATGTGAAGTAAAGGTTTTTAAAACATTTAAAGCATATAAGTACAAAGGCTAAGAATCAATATAATGAACTCTGAGACTTGAAAGAGCTATAGCTAGTTTAATGCATGGCAAATTGAAGTTCAATGACAGCATATTCTGCTTTAATGGGCCTTAAAACTGACTGGCAAGAGTAAGTTTTAAGGTGGTGGTCTTCTCTCAATAGTCCCAGAGTCAACTGAGTACTTACTGAGTTTAAGGGGTATTTTTTTGCATAGCAGAAAAGGGATATAAAGCTTGCAATTTTATATCAAAAACTTAAATAAAAAGATGTTTATATTCTTGTAGGTTCCTTTACCAAAAGAACCTCATGCTTTTTGATAAGGACAGAGGAGCAATACTGAACAAATCTAAAAAATGAATAAGCTGTGAAAGATACCCATATTTTTGCTGACATATTATAGAGCCCAAGTTTTGCAAATGTGTGCCCTGGCTCTGAAGTGATCTTTTAGGTTTCATAGACCTGGTAGATTGGCTAGTGGTTAAATAATATGACTACTGATGTTAAGATACCACTGGAAAAATGCAAGCCTTTATACTTTCAGAATCATGCCTATAGTTTTTGCTGTTTTCAAAATAACCCTCATATTCCTTTATGTCATACTAATAAACAGCAAAGGATTTGTTCTAATATTTGTGACTTTTATTTTTTCCTCTGCACATGGGTTATGCCTCTTAACTATCATTTGTTTGTCTCTACTCTCCTTTATGATGCTATAAACTTTATTAGGATAAATACACAAATGAGTCAAGCTATGAGTTAGCAGTTACTTACTGTAGTAAGTCTATTTTGGCTTAGAACTTTTTTATAATTATAAAAAAACACCGCTTACAATTAGATATTTTCAAAGAAATGAATTCTTACATGAATTCATTTAAAAGTAATATAGAACTCTGTGTATACCTGTGGTCCTCATTTGTAGCTATCAAGCTGGACACATTCCGTAATATCCCACCTCCACTTTCAATAATGGCTAAAGTATTTGTCTGGCTCCGGTAAGTGAGAGTGCCAACCAAAAACGCAAGTGCACCATCTACAGCACATATATCAGCTTTATTCTCAGTGCAATGTGCTGATAAATTCCATAAGGCACTCAGTACGCTTTTGAGGGTTGATTCCTATTAAGAAACAGAATATGTGTCAGCTAATTAGAACTGGAATTTGTTTCTCATAACTTTTAGGTTTACTTCTGTTGAACCAAGTTTTTTTTTTTTTTTTTTTTTTTTTTAAATATCCCCAGTTGTCCAACCCTCACTGGTAAAGATCTTTTATTTTTTGATACTGGGGATTGAACCCAGGGGCGCTGAACCACTGAGCCACAACCCTTAGCCCTTTTTATTTTGAGACAGGATCTTACTAAGTTGCTGAGGCTGGCTTTGAACTTGCGATCCTCCTGCCTCAGTCTCCCAAGTTGCTTATTGATAAATTATTAAGAACTTTTCATTTTGAAAAACTTTCATAAAATATCAAATGAAATGTAAGTGCTATCCCAAATCAACCATAACACAATATGAAAGTAATGACTTTCACTCTGTTTAGACGATATACACATATCTTACAAGAACTTATATTAGAATATAAAACATAACTGATATGCACTACAAAAAGATACCATTTTCAAAATAATGGAAATTAAATTTAAAAAACCTCTATTACCATATACGGATAAGAAAAAAAATACTCTTCCCATACTGGGGATTGAACAAAGGGCATTTCTACCACTGAATTATATCCCCAACCCTTTTTAAGTTTCCCAGGCTGTCCTTGACTTGACATCTTCCTGCTTCCACTTCCTGAGTTGTTGGGAAAGGTATCTAAGTATAGTTAAGTGACAATACCAAGTTGCAGAGCAGTAAGCACATTATTCCATTCATATTAAAAACATACATATATGTCTATGTGGTTGATCCAAAAGTAACAATGGAACTTATGAAGAGAAGAAAGCATACTGGAAAAATGTCCTGAGACGCAAAATAATTATAAAAAGCTAAAATTCCTTAATATAATATCACAGTCAACTGTCAAACTGGATTTGCCATAGAAACATTGTGATATGCAATTAAAAATATTTTGGTTACAATTTTCCATGATCCTGATAGCAGTCTTTCTTCTTACTACACAAAGATCATTTATTAGAAATCTACTTTGTGCCTATAGAGGCACCTCAAACAATAAAAATATAACAAAGTGCTCTAAAAGAAAGACTGTTGTAGACTGAATCTAATAAAATAAATATTTCATGGAGGAGACAGTCCTGTAGGAGGATAAGACTTGTACATTCAGAGAGCAAGAGAAGAGAGTGGCTCCTGGCAGGGGTAGTAGAATGATAAATTTAAGGTATGGAAGTAGAAATCAGGAAGGCTGGGTGTAGTGGTGCACACCTATAACCCTGGGTTCAATCCCCAGTACAAAAAACAAAACAAAACAAAAAAAAATTAAAAAAGGAGGAAAGAAAAGAAAAGAAAGCAGAGAAACCAGAAGGAAGGACTGATGAATTAAAAAAAGATACAATGAAATCAAAGTCTATGCTGGGAAAAGGGAAATACAGCTTTGAACACCACAGCAAATATTACAGGCCTAAACCAAGTAGCAAATATCTACATTATTCTCTTTACTAAGAAATTAAGTGAATGAAATAACATTGGAGTAGGTTTAGACACTGCTTATTAGAGAGATAAGCAGGAAGGAAATGCTTTTGACAATCAAGATGTGAGAAGAGCTCAATTTTAATTAGTGTGAAGTAACTGTGGGACATTCTAAGCTTCTGAGAACAGGAAAAATGGAAAAAATTTAGAGCAGTGACTCAAACTGCAATTTGCTTAGAATTGAAACCCCTAAAAAGAAAAATACAGGTTGCTCTCTGTGAGACTACATGTCAAGGGCCAAGAATTTTGTTTCAAAGAAGTTCTATAGTTCAACATTGAAAAGAAGAAATGATTAGGAGTTAAGGATGTACTGCAGTGGTACAACATGTGCTTGGCATACACTAGGCCCTAGGTTCAATCCCAGGATGTGTCTGTGCATGCATGTGCGCGTGAATGTACACACACACACACACACACACACACACACACAAAAGATGACAAAGAAAAAAATGATTAGAAGTTGGAAATAAAAGTAGTAAAAGCAAAGGGAAGAGTTTCAGTAAGGTGAGTGATCAGAAAGTATAAAATACAGGTGAAGGTAGAAAAGAAAAGCTAAGTTCATCTATAAATCCAGATTTTGTAACTTGGGAGAGGCTTGTATCAGAAGCAAAATCAGAAGAGACTGAAAATGGTATGACTAATTAAATGAAGCAAGTGACTTGTTCAGAGCTTTGGTTGTACAAGAAAAGGAAACATTGTAGTAGTCAGAAGCTGCAGATAATTTTTATTTTCATTTTCATAAGATTGGACTTTTTTTTAATAAAGAGGAACAGTGACAGAGAGAGAAAGAGAGAGAGAGAAAGAATCAACTTTAGTTTATCATGTGGCTTTCGTTGCTCAGACGGTTTGTCGTGTACATGGTGCTGGGGTTTGAACCTGTGTACTCGCACATGTCAGGCAAGCACCTTAACCACTGAGCCCTGAGACTGAACTTCTTAGAGATGGTTGAAACATAAAAAAGAAGGATTCAGTAGAGAAGATGTAGAAGACAAGAGTAAAGGACTCACAGTTTTAAGTAAACAGTAAAATTTGGGGCAGAGTACAGTAAAAGAAAGGCTCTATTGTGTGCAGTGAGCTGAACAGAGTTAAAGTGCTGTAGCACATATGGGGGAAATGGGAGACAGTACTGACTCTTGGTCGAGTAGCAGGAAATGAAGCTCAGAGGGAATCAATGACTAATTAAAAAGAGAAAAAGTGTATTTACAATGATTATTGCACTGAGTGTAGACAAAGAGGAAATCAAAAATTCTAATATTGCTAACCAGAAGGAAGCCCAAATCAGAATTAATAAATTTTTGGTCAGCTGGTTTTTCCAAGATTACCCTTGCATTAAAAATTTGTAGATGAAGCTGTGTACAGTGGTGCACGCCTGTAGTCCCAGCTACTTGGGAAGCTGAGGCAGGAAGATCACCTGAGCCCAGGAGTTTGAGATCAGTGAGAGTAATACAGTAAGACTTAAAAAACAAAAAACCAGATTTGAACATAGGGAGAAATGGTCTTTATTTAAAATACTATTCTTCTTTTTCAGGAAGAATACATATCTTTCCATTTACTATGGTTTTCTGTGCTTCTCAAAAGGCTTTTAATCTAACCTTTTCAGTATGTATCAATTAAATTGTATGTAGACATTTAGATCCTTGAGAGAGAACAAAATCATGAACTAGTCAGCAGCAGTCTTAAGTACTCAAAATATATACAGACACATTAAATCTTTCTGAAAATACACACTGTTTATTAGATAAGGGTCTTTCAGTGTACATGGTACTAATTTTTTGTTACAACTTCATTGAGGTATAACTGAAGAAAAATGAACTACATATATTTCAACTGTACAATTTGATCACTTTTGATATATGCATAATCCATGAAGCCATTACTCTACTCCAATCAAGATATCAAGCATTTACATTACCCTTAGTATACCTACCTTTCTTAGTATACCCTTAATATCTGTCCCTTCCATTTTACCCTCCACTCCACACAACAAACCCATCTCTTTTCTACATGAGGCAAGTTCTTTTTTTTTTTTTGAGACACAGTCTCACTATGTTGTCCCGGCTGGTCTTGAACAACTGGGCTCAAGAGATTTTCCCACTTCAGCCTCTCCAGCAGCTAACATTATAGGCACATGCCACCATGCCTGGCTAGTTCATTCTTTTTTATAGCTGAGTCAAATTTCATTGTGCAGATATTTCACCATTCATCTGCTGACAGACATTAGAGTTATTTCTAATTTTTGGTTATCACAAACAAAATTGCTATGAATAGTCAAGTCTTTGTGTGAAAATCAGTTTTTGTTTCTCTTGGGCAAACACTTAGGAGTGGAATGCCAGCTGGGTCATGTGGCAGGTGTATTTTTTTTTTTTTTTTTTTGTATCAGGGATTGAACCCAGGGGAGCTCAACCACTGAGTTACATCCCTAGCCCTTTTATATATTTTATTTTGAGGCAGGGTCTTGCTGAGCTGCTAAGGCTGGCTTTGAACTTGGAATCCTCCTGCCTTAGCCTTCTGAGCCACTGGGATTGTAGGTATATGCCACCATGCCCAGCTGGCAGGTGTATGTTTAACTTACACTGCTAAATGTTTTTCAAAGTGGTTATACCATTTTATATTCCCACCAGCATTGTATAAGATCTTTACTGCTCAACATCTTTATAGCACTTGATCAATTTTTAAATTTTAACCAATATAATATGTGTAACAGTATCTCATGATAGTTTCAATTAGCATTTTCCTTAGGACTAATGATATCATGTATCTTTTCTAGTGCTCAGTAGCTAGCCATTCATATTTCTGAAGTATCAATATTATTATGCTCTGTTTTATTATTATTGTTTTTAAAAAAAATTTATTATTATTATTATTTTTTGCAGTATATGGGACTGAACCCAGGGGGCACTCTATCACTAAGCTACATCTCTAGCCCTTTTCATTTATTTTTATTTTATTTTATTTTTTTAAAGAGAAAGAAGGGGTGAAGGGAAGGGGAAGAGAGAGGAAGAAAGAGAGAAAGAGAAAGGGAGAGAAAGAGAGTCAAATTTTATTTATTTTTCATCTGGATTTTGTTTTTCCAACACTTAAGTTGTATATGTGGTGCTGGGGTTTGAATCCAGGTAGGTCCTCATGTAAGCCTGACAAGCGCTCTACTGCTGAATCCTATTACAGACCCGTCCTTTTTATTTTTAGACAGTCTCACTAAGGTGCCCAGTCTGGCCTTTAACTTGTGATTCTCCTGTCTCAGCCACCCAAGTAGCTGGAATTACAGACATGCACCACTATAACCAGCTTCATGCAGTAGCTTTAAAGGTATCTTTATGCAGACCCCAAGCATATTTGAATATTTTCTTTATAACTACTAATTTAGTTGAATACTTTTCTCCTAATAAATTTTCAAGTGTCTTCCAGGTATAAAAAAGTACTTTACTAAAAATACATAACTAAATAAACAATGAAAAACAAAAAAAACCTCTTCATTCTCTCTGAAAAGGAAAGTTTTGAAGAAGAAAATGTAGGCTATAGGTCTTAGACCAGTTGGGTGAAGGAAGCCCAGTTTGGCTATGACGACTTGATTGATTCCTCTCAGATTTCAAATTTACTTTTTTTTTTTTTTAAATATAATTCTTAAGCTAGCTTAGTTTATGAAAATAGAATACCTGAAGACATCGCCTTCTACAAAGAAATTATTACTTGGGGTTTCCTACTGACCATAAAACTTTGAAGACTTTGGGGAATTAAAATTTGGAGAGCTCAAAGGTAACACAATAGAGATTCTCAGTTAAGAGTGATTTTGTTCCTTCTCCTTGAGGAACATTTGGCAATATCTGGAAATCTTTTTGATAGTCACACCTGTGGGGAGATGGTGTACTGGCAGCTAGTGGGCAAAGGCTATGGATGCTGCAAAGTATCCTACAATGCACAGGTCAGATCCCTAAAACAAAAAATCATCTGGGTTGAAAATGTTTTTATAGTGCTGGAACTGAGAAGCCCTGACTAAACTACCTTATTCAATCATTTTTCCCCCTTTAATACTTCAGGAGTTCGGACTAAAATAATGGACTGGTGAGATATACAGGTCAGAAAGTAGGAAATCTCCTGGGCCAGGGAGAAGGCAGCAAAAAAAGTAAATGGACAAGAATTCATATTACAGTACTAAATATTTTTGAGGTACCTTTTTAACTTCCAAAGCACATTCCATCAATGCTTTCACGCTTCCAACTTCCCGCAACGTCTTTTTACTATTTACATCTGCTCGCCAAGACAAATTTCTCAAAACACTTGCAATAACCTGCAAATGAATCAAGTTTAGAATAATTTGTATAATAAATAATTCATATTAGCTTCCTTTTTGTTTCTAGGGCTACAGGTTAACAGTAGAAATCTGTTCAGGTTGAGAAAGCCTTATCTGAAATGCTTGGGACCAGAAGAGTTTCAGGTTTTAGCTTTTTTCGATTTTGGAATATGTGTATATACATTATGAGATAACCTAGGTATGGTACAGAAGTTTAATTATAAAATTCACTTATGCTTCATACATACCTTATACACATGTAACCCAAAGGTAACATTATACAATACTTTAATAACTTTGTGCATAAAGTTTCATGGTGTGGAATTTTCCACTTGTGCTGCTGTGCTGGCACTTGAAAAGCATCGTATTTTAGTACTTTTCAGATATTGGTTGTAGTAATGAAATTCCTACAGTGTAATTATTTTCCTGTATGACTTTATATAAAGCAGAATATTAACCTGCTAATATCCAAGAAAAACATTTGAGAGTCTAAGAGGTACCTGCTGTAAGTCTTCACTTTCAGATTTTAGTTGGGCCACAAGTGCTCTCATGCAGCCTTTCATAGAGCATAGGGTAGCCTGCAAAATTAGATATTGAACAGTGTCATCAACAAAGTAATTTGAACCTGTGCTTTATGTTTGGCTACTAAATGTCAAACCTAGTTTTCACTGAGAACAAGATTAATTTAAAGGAAAGACAGATGCCCTCCCAATTCTCTGCTGTCAATCCCTTGTAAAACTGGAAAAATAAAGTACATTGTAAATGAAAAAAACATAAGCAAAGTTCTTTAATCTGTATGGAATCATTATGTGCCTAACACTTGGTCATCAGGATTTTCAGATTGATAGGAACAATGTTTGTAATGCAACTGTGTAAATTCACTATGGTGTACTTTTTGCCTTTGTTTAGGCATAACATAACCAAATGTGTACAGATATGCAATGGGTTTGAAGAACAGAGCTTTTATTAGTCATTGTTTAATTAGCAGGGGGACAGAGAAAATAGGTGAAAAGTTGTTTTTGTGAAAGTAAATTAATCTGACCTAACTTATGAACCTGAGCTATCTTAAGAAACAGAGCTTATGAAAACATACCTTGTTGGCTACATCTCCAAAAGTCAAATTTGTCAAAGCCATTCCAGCATATCGTCTTAAAGTAATACTGTAGTGGTCATTAGTAAGCCCATACATTTCACAGTCCACTTGCAATAATTCTGCAATGGCCTGTAGTCCCCCTAATTTAAAGAGGCAAGAGGAAAAAGACAATAATCTAAAATAAAACAAACTTGCATCAAGTTGATAACTTAAATATTAGGAAAAAACCCTCAAAGAATGAGAATATATGGTTTAAATTTGCCTTTAGATTTACAAGCCACAAAACTGTTACAAAGAACTTTTGTGTAACATATTTATAAAATACAACTGACAACTATTCCATTTTCTGCCAGTTTCTCCACCCACCACCAGGCCCCTGCCTGAATTAAATGGGTATATTTTCTACTTATTGCACATACGCTATTTGCTGCCAACAATGAAGATGGCTGTTTTCTAATGCTACATCTTTCTAAACATAACAGGTAAAGGTAAAGGCAACTTGTTTTTATTATTAGGGCTTTATAAAAACATGCTTCATTGTCACACACTGGCCTAATTACTTTAATATTTTTTATTTGTCAAATAATTACCCTTAGGAATAATGAAACTTTTAAAGGAAACTGTGCATGAAGCAAAGATTGCAAGTTCTATAAAACTACTTTTGCTTTAAAAAAAAAATTCTTTACTTTTTTTTTTTGGTACCTATACTAGAATTTGGTATTTTCTTTCCCCTGATTTCTTACCACTGGGTATGCTAACAATGCCCACAGTGGTCAACATTAGGAAGGAAAGGAGGAAAACAAAGGGAAAGGAAAGGAAAAGACAATAAAGGAGGGACTTTAAAAAAAAAAAAGTGAAGCAAAATGGTGAGAGAATGAACAAAAGAAAGATAAAAACGCATATGGAACTGTTAAAAACATCATCAAACACCAATCATCATGGGACTTGGGATACTGTTTTGTAACAGAAAAGTGGCTAACATGCACACACAAAGAAGATGAATATAGAAAGGCAATTCTGGGACACTGTAAGTTGAAACAAGTCATTAATTTGAAAGAAGTCCAGTACATTATGGTTTTATAAATGATCTGGAAGGAAAAGCTACTAGAGAATGTGCAACTCTGCAAACTAAAGTTCTATCTTGGGGTAAGAATTCTGGGCCAAGGGATTTAACTGTAGGAAGATTCATGCAAATATTTATGACTGGCAGAAATGACGGACAACTTTGACCATAGGTAAGTGAACTTAATTTGTTTAAAGAAAACTGAAACCGTACTTAGGAAGATTTTCTTCCATTTACCTGTGATAGTGGAAAAATATATACCAAAACTAGTCAATGTGTTTATGGAGCTTACAGACTAGAGCAAAGATAGGTATATCTCAAACAAAGTGTTAATAGGTTGATTTAACCTGAACCCAGAGTTGGGGGAGGTCAAAAGAAAGAGGCTGAGAAAATAATGTTTAAGCTAAGTTTTTAAGGATGAATGAGTACCTAACAACAGCTGAGCAAGGATAAGAAAGATGTATTCTAGGCAGAGGGAACAACATATGCAAAAAGCAACAAGGAAAGGGCCTCAAGATGAGGCTACAAAAATGGACTGAAACCAGATTATGTAAGACTTTCTGTACTACATGAGCCACATGAAGGATTTTAAGCAGAGGAAAGAAAAATTAGATATTCATTCTAAATAGAATAATATACCTGCAAAGTATAATACATTATGACTGGAGTGATATAAGACAAAGCACAGCAGAACAAGAGAGACAACACTGGCTTGGACTGGGATGAAAAGAAAAACATCAATTCGAGGTATTTTTAAGAAGTGGAACTGAAGTACTCAGTTTCTAGATATAGGTGATAAGAATGAAGTCATGGATGACTTCTTAAAATTTCGTCTTGAGCAAGTAAGTGCACTGATTAGGACACCAAGAGGAATCCTAGAAGAAGCAGAGATTTGGGGATGAGAGAGTTAATAAATTCAGTTTGTGACAGTCAGGTTAAAATGTTCTAAAATATCACCTAAAGGAAGACGTCAGTTATGCAATATGAAAATGTGTTTAAAACTCAGGAGAGAGAACCTGAACTGAGATGTAAATCTGAAAACACTGAACACTAACCCTAACAGTAGTGACTGAATCCTTGGGAGTGGATGATACTGCATTTGGGTAATGAAGAAGCCAGTACAATAATAGAATTTTGACCCAGGATATTATCAGTCACTACAGACCTGAAGACTGTGGCTTAGGATACTGATGAGATTCCCAGAATGTTGAGTATTATGCAGCAGAGAGTATCAACAGTGAAGTCAAACAAACTATGCTTGGTTTCTTCACAAAATCCTGCCTGGTGAAGTAATATCTGAATTTTATTTTTTTAAAGAGAGAGGGACAGTGAGATGGGTACGACAATTTTATTTAGTTTTTCATGTGGATTTTGTTGCTCTGAGACTTTGTTGTTTATGTAGTGCTGGGGTTTGAACTCACCTACTCGCGCATGCTGGGCAAGCGCCATAACTGCTGAACCACTGATCCAGCCCCTGAAATGCTTTCTTAAGAACAATAAAATTCATCTAAAAAAAGGTTCCAAGAAGGCATTAAATTATCAAAGATTTGAATATTTTTATATGGGAAAACTAAAAATTTTAGGACTCAATTCCAATTCTGAAAACAAAGATTAAAGAAGGATATGATAGATGTCAACAAAACCATGAAGAACATGGCTAATGAAAAAAAGGAACATTCAATAAAATCTGGCATATCAGACACAAGAGAAAACCGTTTATGATGCTAAGCAAGTAAGAAGAAAAGGTTTCAGTGAATTTTGAGGGAACGAATATAATTCATAGGTTAAAACTACAAATGGATTCGGTAAAATGATGCAAATTTATGGTTGAAAGAATAAAAAATTGGTTGTTCTAAGAAATATTAGGATGTTTCAAGGTAATAAGCACATCCTTGTGCATTTTACTTCATATTATGTTAGAAAATAGTGGTTTAGATGGATGTAATTAGTGTCCAATATGGTATCTTATAACCTTACAAATAATGGAGGACCAACTGCCTCAGGTATTAAACAGAATCCCTAATTTAAATTCTTAATTAAAAAAAAAAGGAGAATAGAGAGATGTTGTTTAATTTTTTAAAAGTCTATTATTTTTGCTTGACTTGGTTTAGATAGCCACCATTAGCATGAAATGCCCCATTCTAAAATAAATATCAGAAGCTCAACATCAATTTTCTATAGAGATCAATGTTCCACAAAGTTTCCTAATCATAAGCATCATTGTGCTGCTTGTTAAATATGATTCCTAGTCTCCTTCACTGGAGATTGTTTACTACAAGGCCTAAAAATCTGTATATTTTGTTAAGTGTCTCTAGAGATGTTATGATCTAGAAATTTTGTGAAACACTAATACAAATAAACCATAAGTTCTTCAGAAGCCAGGGGCCATGTCTTATTAAAAAATTCTAGTGTCTAGCACAGTTTCTAGGATAGATTTGACATATATATATATACACACACACATATATATGTCTAAAACTTCCAATACTAATATGTAAAAAGCTAAGTGACGATGATCTTCATATATGTACAAATGACAGTCCCAACTGACTGAGCTTAAGGATTTCCCTTCACCTAGTGGGAACTTATTTCTTCCTTATTCCTTATTGCCAGATACCTATGCTACCTTATACTATCTCTATTCCCCAATTTACAAACCTTAATTCTCCTTTTGCCCCAGTACAAATTTGGAGACTAGGAATGAGAGGAAGGTAATCCCTGTGGCTATGTCCCCAGCAGTCACACCCCCAAAGGCCCCATCCTGCTCCTCACCTGAAAGCCCCTGCCCTAGCTCCTGTGATGAAATGCCCCGGGTAGCCTTCCTACCTGAAGAAGGAAGAGGAACAAATACTGAGTCTAGGTTTTATTTTGAAATTCAGAAGATTAATGTGTCAGTCCTAATCTACAGTCCATTGGAACATAGGAACATTTATCATAGAAAAAAACCTTTATAATATCTTAAAATTGGATTAATTGTATTATTATTATTCCTTTCCCATTATTATTAACATTAAAAAAAAACTTAAAATTTTACAAATGCTGAGACTGCACCAAGGGGAGAACTCATAAGATTAAATGAGATTCCACAGGATACTGGGAGAGGAAAGAGAATCAGGTGAGCCTGTGGGAAAGAAAGTATTGCTGGAAGGAAGGCCTGAAATTTCAAAAGTACAGAGCCTCCCAAAGTGATGACTCTGAAGGAGACAACACTCATTTTTGGCTGTGCAAGAGTCTCATGACTTTAATCACTTTAAAGATAAATGATGAATGACAATGATGAAGGTGACAGGAATACAAAGTGGGGGCTGGAATGTAATGTAACATAAACAGCACAAAAAGCAAGGACACAGCTACACTAAGATGGAAACTCAGTGTATGGTTCTTGCTTGTGGCATGAAAAAATCCAGCTCACATGAGATGGCTCAGCATGATGCAATTTATGAATACCACATGTGCAAAATGAACCTAGAAATCAAAGAAAAACCATTACATGAAAAATGGGGTGCATAAATGCACATTACATAAGGTCTAAAGTGTGTGATAACAAATTCCTAAAGGACTAATTATTCCAAAATTAATGAAATGTTTCCAGCATAATGTTTTTCTATATTAACCAGTTCTAAAGACACCATGCTGCTTATGATGAAAACCTAGTAAAATACTGAAAACTATGGAGATAAATGAAATGCTTAATAATAGTTCCTCCTGGTGTTCATCAGAAGTGACTAACAGATTTCAAGGATAACGAAGGAGCTCTATTATTTCAAAATCATTCAGATTACCCTCATTATCAATCCTGGTAAAAGGGATAAGGAGGGGTCTATTTGGTAATTTTTTCAATCATTGGGCAAGATTTTGAAAATCTAAGTTAGTTTATAACAGGGTGGCAGTTTCTGTTAATTTAGGACCCTTTCTCCCAGGGAAACCATGGTATAGTTTTTTTTTTTTTTTTTTTTTTGATATAAGGAGGAAGCAGCTGGTAATAGAAGTTAGTGTTTTTATATCTCAACTTATCAATGACTGAATATCTTCATTACTGTACTGAATTTCTACCACAATTTTAAAAATCCACTGGTATTTGTTTATGGCATTAAGAAACATTTCTGTCTTACCAAGTTCATTCATTGCATGTCTATGCTCTTCATCAAATGAAAGTTTCATAAGAACACAAACAGCAGGACAGATCTGATGCTCAACAGGAGCTGGCACTGAAAAATAAAATTGACGTAAACCATAATGCTTTGTTACTTGGAACACAATGTTTATTATATTTTAAAAACACACAGGGATCACTAATATATCCCTAATGCATAGAAACTTAATGGACTGACAAATATTTGTTCAGTGGATTAATAAATACTACAACATGGAACAGAAAATTTTCTTGGTTCCATCAAAATGTTTACCACTCATTCGTTCCTGACCATGTTATTAGATTAAGTCCCTTGAATGTATATCGTATAACTCACACAGCTAATTATTTAAAATTATGTTCACTAGCCAGGTGTGATGGCATTCATCTGTAATTCCAGTGACTCAGGAAGCTGAGACAGGAGAATTGCAAGTTCGAGACCAGCCTCAGCAGTTTAGTGAGGCCCTAACCAACTGAATTAGACACTGTCTCAAAATAAAAAATAAAAAGGCTGGGGATGTAGCTTAATAGTTCACTGGTAAAGCAACCCTAGATTAAATCCCCTGAATGAATGAAATAATAAAAACATTTTGGAATAAAATGTTTAATTTTTGTTTATAATTTCACTTTAAACTATTGTCATGAATGTAGGTTAAAAGCCCATGGCTGTGGCCCAGCAAGGTAGCACAAGCCGGTAATCACAGTAACTTGGGAGGCCAAGGCAGTAGGATTCTAAGTTTGAGATCAGTCTAGGCAAGTCAGTGAGATTCTGTTTCAAAAAAATAAATGAAAGGGTAGGGGGAAGTAGCTCAGTGGTAGAGTGCCCTGGGTCCCAGTACTGCAGAAAAGAAAAGAGAACAGCAGAGAAGAGAATGAATGTGGCTATATACTAATGTAATACCTAGTAGAGAAAGTTTATTAGACAGATAGATATACTAGATAGTAAAAAATTTAAAGAAAAAGGTGTCTCACTAAGTTACATACTCCAGTCCTTTTAAATTTTTTTTTTTTAAATTTTGAGATGGCTCTGCTGGGACTGAGGGGTAGCCTTGATTCTCCTGTTTCAGTCTCCCAAATCACTGGGATTATAGTTGTGTACCACCATACCCGGCTTATGTACAAGGTTTCAAAATTTATTACTTGACATCAAACCATTTTAAAAAGTATCTGTTCAGAAATAATAATTGTGGGGCTAGGAATGTGGTCCACTAATAGAGCACTCGCCTAGCAAACATGCGACCCGGTATCTGATCCCCAGCACTGCAAGCAAAAAAATGTTCTCTCAATAATGTATCATATGGGGATGAAGCAGTGGTTCAGTGGTTAAAGTGCTTGCCTGGCATGCGCAAGTACATGGGTTCAAACCCCAGCACCCACATAAACAACTAAGTGTCAGAGCAAGCAAAGCCATTTGAGAAACTCAATAAAAATTGATCCTGTCTCTCTCTCTGTCCTTCTTTCTTTAATAATAATAATAATAATAATAATAATAATAATAATGTATCTTATGGGGATGAAGCAATGGTTCGATGGTTAAAGTGCTTGCCTGGCATGTGCAAGGACCCAGGTTCAAAATCCAGCACCATATACGAAACTGAGTGTCGGAAGAACAAAAACCAAATAAATAAAATTGCTTCTCTCTCTCACTGTTTCCCTTGCTTTCTCTTAAAAAAATGTGTATCTTATTAGTTCTCCTCATTCCTAGGGGAAGCAGATTTAACATATAATCTCTGCTTTTTTCTTATCTTAAAAATGTTTAGATTTATATAAAAGATATTTTAATTTTTATACATAAGCTTAAAAAAAAACCTGTTATGGCTTTCTAAGCCATGTTTCACCATCATTCCTATTACTGCTACCCAAACCAATAGGTTGATATGATAGAATCATCTATTTATCCTGAGTGTACATGTATGTGTGTGCGTGCGTGTGTGCGTGTGTGTGTGCATGCGCACACACATGTGAATTCTTACTGGCTGAAGGAAGGCCTTACCTTGTATACTTACTGCTGTTGGTTCCTGACTACAAGAATGAAGTTATGTCCCCACAGGACCCAACTTTTAGGTTCCCTGCTCCTGAGGAGAAGGGCTAGTGAACAAGGGTCCCCTCCTGAGCAAAAAGTTGGATGGCTTATTACCACCAGCTACTGGGCCTACTGCCTGGAGGAAGGCAGGAAGAGTACTAAGCTGACAGGACATCTGGCCTGTGTTCCTGGCTCTATCACTTAGTAGCTGTGAGGCCATAGGAAGTCTTTTAGCCTCTCCGAGCCTCAATTTCTGCATCTGTAAAATGGAGATGACAGTATTTCCTTTCTATTTTACAAAGATGCTGGAGTGTCAAATAGCATAATAGATATGTAGTGCCACTGAGTAGACTGATATGCAAATGTGAAAGATTATGGTTTGGTCATTAATAGCTGGAGGAACTTATGTGACTATAAATTTTTGATTTGCTCTTCTGCTTTGGTTGCGGAGTAGTGCACGTAACATTTTCCTTTGTTAATTTTTTTTTTTTAGGACAATACAGATTTAAGCTATGTATGTTAGTAGCATAGATAGCTAATATGAATTAACTCCTCCATTGATAAAGACAACATATAAACTAAAAATTGTTTTCTGATCTAAAACTTTTTACATTTGCTTTCAAACATGCACTATGATGTATACTATAAAGAACATACTTGGATTTTTGTCCTGGTCCATGCCTTGTTCATGGGCTTCCTGCCACTCCCAACAGGTTTCACAGTAAGCTCGTATCTGTTCCAAAAGATGAAGGACTCGGATTTCACGCCTGCCTCTCTTGTCATCAGGCTGTGAGTGAATGATGTTGTGGAGTGCTGCACTGGCCCTGGCCCGAGCCTCTTTACTGCCCCGGGAATTTCCCAACAATACAGAGTCTTTGTCATTGCCATGTAAAAGCTGGATGAGGAGAGGAAGACATCCAGACTGTCGCATGGATATACAGCTGTCTTGGGAGCTAGACATAGCTAGCAAAGTTCGTGACATATCATCCTTATCATGAGTACCAAGCATTGACAACAATGAATACACCATTTCCACCTGTGGGCCAAATGAGTTTAGAAACAAAATTATGACTTTAATATCTAAAAGCCAAGACTAATGAAGTGATGAATGGGATATCTATTGTAACTTATTAAAAAATAAAACCAAACCTTTTCAGGATGAAGTAATGAGTGCTATATCAAAATCTAGACAACAATCAATAATTTGTTTATGTGAATAAATAGTAGCGGTGGTATTAAACTGTGGAAAAAGAAAGTAGGGTTTTTGTATTCTTAAATGCTATATACTTTTGTATACTTAAATGGATCCGGGACGGTGACTATGAGTGAAAATTAAGTGATGTCTCTCTCACATACACACACAAGAAGGGATGTGGTTTATCTAAATCCATTATACAATTAAAATTTTTATTTCTTTTAATCTACAACTACAATCGATAGAAACATTTTTGCAACAATTGTTATTTACTAAGTACTAATTCAAAGCAATCATTAATTCTGATCAGATTATAATATTATCAAAATTATATGGTATCTTTCTTATACATGCAAAAATATTTTGTCATAAAAATGAAAATGCTATGATCACATAAGGAGTGACAAGCCAGGACTTAGTCATTTTCTTTTTCTAAACAGCCTACTGGTAAGCACTAGTTACTCTGACAACACATGCTAAGGATTTACTTAGAAGCAGATCAGAAACAGGAAAAGGATACCTAGTTATCCTGTACTGTCATCAGCTCTATTTCAAAGCCTGAGGCTATTTCATAAAAGTGGGAGTATAATCTCTGTATGTCAGTGGTTCTCAAGCAGGGGCAACTTTGCTCTCATCAGAACACATTTGGCTCCATGTTGGAGACATTTTCTGTTCTAACAATTGAGGGGCAGGAGTATTAGGGGAATCTAGTGGGTAGAGACTAAGGATGCCGTTAAATATCCCACAATGCAACAAAAAGTTAACTAGCCAACAGTGCTGAAGCTGAGAAATGCTGCTATGAATGTGTAATCGCACACACTTAGATATGAAAAATTTAGGAAGGCAATATAGGACTATGACTAAATGGACTGTCATCAGATTTAGGTTCAAATTTTAGCTCCTCCACTTAAAAAAGTGTTGGGTGATGCTAATGAATTTATCTGATTTCACTGAGGTTCAGTTTTCTGAGTTTCCAAACAGAGGAATCTGTGAAGATTAAATGAAATAATACATGTATGGGACAATGACGGGCATTCAAAATATATAGTAAAGCCTTAATATTATCATGTGCAAATTGCTTCAAAAGGAAATGGTATTCTAACTACCAGTTTTTTTACACAGAGTACAATTGAATATTGTGAATTTTCTTTATAGTAAAAACTATGTGCTGATGTTGAACAGATCTGGATTTAAATTTCAATTTAATTACATAAGAGTGGTGTAAACTTTTTTTTTTTTAAATTTCAGTTTTCTCATGTAAAGGGATAAAAACACCTCACAGGGTGTTTGAGGATTAAAGACAATGTACATACAATTCCTACTGGCATACATCCCAAGTAGTAACTACTATGAATTATGAAAAGGATTAAGCTTCATATTGACAATATCATTGATTACTTCTACAATTCATTTCTTTCTTTTTTTTTGAGAGGACAGTGAGAGTGAGAGAAAGAGAGAGAGAGAGAGAAAGACAGAGACAGACAAAGAGAATCAATTTTTAATGAGTTTTTCACATGGCTTTCATTGCTCTGACACTTAGTCGTGTATGTGGGTGCTGGGGTTTGAACCTGGGTCCTTGTGCATGCCTGGGAAGCGCCATAACTGCTGAGCCACCGCTCCAGCCCCTATAATTCATTTCTTAAATCAATATTAGTTATTGTAAGGTATTTCCAAAGAACTGTTATATTATTTAGAGTCGAGTATATAAAGAATGCTATGAAAAGAATGAAATACTCAGTTTTAACTGGAAATGTATTATTTGGTAACATTAGAATGTTACCTTAGTTGGCTTTATTTTTGTGTTACTGGGGATTGAGCCCAGGAGCACTTTACCACAGAACTACATCCCCAGCCCTTTAATTTTTTTATTTTGACGCAGGATCTCCATAAATTCCTCAGGCTGACATTGAATTTGTGATTCCATTGCTTCAGCCAACTGAGTTGCTGGGGTTACATACATGTACCACTGTGCCCATCAAAGCCTCTGGCTTTAAAATAATAATAATATAAATATTTTCTAACATTTCCCCCAATCCTAAAATTTTTCCTAACATCTGAGCTACCCTAAGAAAGCTTACATATACTGGGTAACATTCAACTTCAATTAATTTTTCCATCCATTTCAATAAATATTTTAAACACTCATTATATACAGATACTGTGCTAGAAAGATGCATGCAAAACAGCCCCTATTTTCCAAAAGACAGCTTAATTCAAATCATTACTGAGTCAAAGCAGGTAAGTGGATCACTTGGGGAGGTTAAGGGGACCTGAGAATTAGAAAATGTTTTGTAAAGAAGCAAAGCCCAAGAAAAATTTGAGGCTGCTAGGATTGTTATAACCATTTGTGATGGGGTAGAAAGTGGCATAGGCCACTGCAGACAAGGTACAGAGACAGAAATTTACAGGTAAGTCAGAAAGTAAGCTAGTCTGGCTGAAGCTTAGGATACTTGCAGAGAAGTTGAAGATAAAGCTGATAAAGAATTAACAACTACCTAATTTGTCAGTTTTTAATAATCCTTTTCTCCTTTATGTTTTTTGTATAAAAGATGTCATTAAGCTGGGGGATGCAGCTCAGTGGTAGAGCACTTGCCTAGCATGCATAGGTCCTTGGTTCAATCCCCAGCACCACGGGGTGGGGAGTGGGTGGGGGAGATGTCATGGAGACTGGATACGAATTCTTGGGGCTGGAGCAGTGGCTCAGCAGTTAATGCGCTTGCCTGGCATGCACAAGGACCCAGGTTCAAACTACAGCATCACATACACAACTAAGTGTTGGAGAAACAAAGGCCAGATGAAAAAATAATAAATAAATAAAATTAATTCTCTCTTAAAAAAAATAATTCTTCTAGGAAACATACATGAAGAATGACTAAACTAATAGCATTAACAACCACGATTTGTACTTTTCTGTTACCTTGGTTCCCAGATGACTTGTCAGTCTTCTAGGAGCAGAGTGCGTGCTACCAGAACTCAAAACACTGGCTGTTTCATGGTCCATTCGTGTAGCTGAACCCTAGAAATTAAGCAAGTTATAGAAGAGTAAAATTTAGATTATAAATATAGGTAACTTTATACGAAGGTACTCCAAGTGAACCATCTGTAGGGTAAACAACGAAATATATCATTAAAGTATGACCACTGTAGTTTCTCAAAACAAATACATACTTGACATTTGTCAAAATTCATTCAATTGGACACTTCAAATGGGTGCATAATATTTCCTCAATGAATAAAATGAGTGCTAATCTTTCCTCAATAAAGTTTATTAAAAAAATCCCAATGAGGGGCTGAAGTGGTACTGTGCTTGCCTGGCATGTGCAAGGACCCAATTTGAACCCCAGTACCACATACAAATGTAGGAGCAATGAAAAACTAAATAAAACTGATTCTCTCCTTCTCTCTCTTAACAAAAAAAATTCCAGTGAGAGGTTTTAAAAATATCCCCTCACATAAAAAGTCTAGAGTGGCTCTCCTTTCCAGACTAAACTCCTTTTATGGGTCTGGATTCTTTATGGTGGTTAGACCTGTAGGGATACTTCCCATTTGGAACAATTATTAGCACTGCCCAGAGCAGGAAGATGGCAAAGAAAATTCATCTAGATCTTCTTACTTTCTGGCCTTTAATTTTCCCTAAGATACTGCTTCTCTGAAATGATTAGAACATGCAGTGTGTTGATCTTTCTACATATTCCAGCTTAGATTTTTTTGTGGTCTATCTATCATATCCATAATTCTCTTGCTAGTTTTTAATAGCTTTACCCCATAGTTATTCTATCTTACCTGCCTGGGAATACTGCAATTATAGATGAATTCAACTGTCTTTTAAAAAATACCTTGACATGAACTACTGGGCAGTATAAAATAAACTAAGTATATATGTACCACTCAATTTGCTAGGACGCTGCCCCTATACACTTCTGGTCACTAGTATACCTGGGCCTTCAGTGCTGCACCTGCAATCCTTGCGTTTTCCTAGTCAGTTCTCCATTTTAGATATGCCTCATTTTATATAAAACTGGAGCTCTTTACCTTCCCTTAGCAAATGTGATTTTGTCTTCCATTTTATAGAGAAATAGAGGCCAAAAGACCAAATTTCCTCAACTTCTTGCTACATGACTGATAAAATTATCTACACACATATCCATCTCCATATTTTGCTGTTATAACAGAGGCATGCTCTGGATCCTATTACTCCCCATTTCTCTGCTCTTATGAATCTTCAACCTTTATGTCTTCTGGATCCTTCCCATCAACAAAAGTATTCACCTGAGGCTGGAGCAGCTGCTCAGCTATATCACACTTGCCTGGTATGTGTGAGGACCCAGCTTCAAACCCCAGTACTACACACACAACTAAGTGTTGGAAAAATAAAAAACAGATGAAAAAATAAAAAATAAAATAAAATTGATTCTCTCTCTCTCTAAAAAACTGAAACAATGTCTAAATTTTCTCTAAAACCTTTGGTTTGCATCAGCTAATGGCCCTTTCTCTTTGGGGTAGTACGCACTACCTTTTTGTTTTTGAGAGACAGACAGAGAGAAAGTGTGTCAACTTTATGTATTACTTCATCTGGTTTTTGGTTTTCCATCACTTAGTTGTGTATGTGGTGCCGGAGTTTGAACCTGGGTCCTTGTGCATGCCAGGCATTTGCTCTACTACTGAATCACCATACTACTTTGTTTTAGAGTTAGCTAAAATCGCTCTTTGACTTTTTAAATTTCCATTTAAACTTCAACTCACTCCAATATGATATACTGAAGAAAAAAGTCAATGAAATTGCCTTGTCAAGATGAGCAATAAACTTCTTTCTTTGTGAAATCCAATGGAGAGTTTTTAATCCTCATGGATTAATCCTCAGGGACAGAGCAGTGGCTGCATTTGTAAGGATGCAGGTAAGTACCCGAGCACCATGTACACAATGAAGTGTCAAGAGCAACAAAAACCAAAGGAAAAACTAAATAAAATTGATTCTCTCTCTCTCTTTCTGTCTCACAGTCCCTCTCTAAAATAAATAAGTAAGTAAGTAAATAAGTAAAATAAAATGGTCAAGTTGGGCATGGTGGTGCAGGCCTGTAATCCCAGTGACTCAGGAGGCTGAGACAGGAGGACTGCAAATTCAAAGCCAGCTTCAGCAAATTAGTGAGACTCTGCCTCAAAATAAAAAATAAAGGGCTGGAATGGTTGCTCAGTGGTTAGAACGCTTGCCTGGACACGCGTGAGGACCCGGGTTTAAACCACAGCATCACATATAAAATTAAGTATCAGGAAAAAACCTAAAACCAGATGAAAAAACAAATGAAATTGCTATCTCTTTCTTTCTCTCTCCCTGCCATCTCTCTCTTAAAAAAAATAAAAAAGGGGCTGGAGAAGTGGCTCAGTGGTAGAATGCTTGCCTGGCATACACGAGGACCTGGCATTACATTCTTAACTAAGTGGGGAAGAAACAAAAGCCAGATGAAAAAGTAAAATTAACTCTTTTTTTCTCTTTAATGTGGTTCAGTGGTTAAGCACCCCTGGTACCAAAAAAAAAAAAAATCAATACCTGTTATCCTTATCTTTCACGGAACACTTGTCAAGAATCATGCTAAGCACATATTGCATTTAATTCTCACAACTATTCTATGAGGTAGGTGTTACTATCATCTTATTTTATGAAAGCAGAAAAACAAGATCAGAGTGTTAGTTATGAGACATAAGCAAGTCAGTGAAGGAGTAGGATTTCCCACATTTGCTGACTCCAGAGCCACTTAACCATGTGGTTGAGTGATAATTTAGCCAATTATTGATTGATTGATGTATATTTTGGTTATTTCTATTTTTTTGCTACTATACATAAATTAAGACAAATCTCTTCAAACGTGCCTGACTACTCTTGATTAACTACCCCATTAGCACAAAATCTTGGATGTTGCAAAGATAAGCCATATGGCAGGCCCATTATAAACTTCAATATATTTCGCAAAATTGCTCCCCAGAAAGGTTACTTCAAAAAATAATAGCAATATATAAAATGCTTATCTACTTACTATTATCAGTAGTGAGTGTCACTGTTCTTCGACAACTCAACAACTGTCTACAAAATCTCATTTTGGTTGTAATTTATATCTATGTATAATTATTAGTAAAGCTAACACTCTTTCTACACATTTATCATCTTAATTTCCCATTTTATTTTCTTATTCATGTTCTTTGCCCATTTTAAAAGAATCTTTTAAAAGTTGACTGGTAAATATTCTTTTTGAATTTTGAATTTTAATTTTGGCTGGTCATAAATGTTTGCAAAAAATGTGATCTTGACTTCTGTTTGTCTTATAATCTTGTTATGATTTTCTACTACTGAAAATTCATATTTTCATGTGAAACCTATTGTTCCTTCCACCTCATGATTATAAAAAATCTACTCACATTTTCACCCAGCCTTTTAAAATTTTGAAGTTGTCATTCATGACATTAATTCTAATCTTAGAATGATTTTGATGTAGTACCATGTAGATCTCATTATTATAGACAGTTTACTGGTTGCATAAAGCTTTCAAAGTATACCATTAGAATATGATCTAAGACACTAAGAGTGGGTCTAATTCCAAACAAATGACTCTTTTTTTTTGCTGGTAAGACTAAACTTTTCTTCCTTCTGTATATGTATGGGAACACACAAACTATCCAAATAATTTCTTAAACAACAGAGAAATAACTCACATGTGCTGTTTAAAAATAAATGCTTTTGTCCTAATTTACTACTTAAGAGTTTTCCTATATAATGTTAAGTAGAAAGAGTGAATGAATACTTCTTTGTTTTAATTCCGTAAATTTAAATACTTAAGTATGAGATATTTTAGGCTTTAAATTTCAAAGAACTAAAAGAGGCATATTCTTTTTCATGAATAGTACTACCAAAAGTAACCTAACAAAGATTAAAGTAATTTTTTATATTGACAGGAAAATTATCTTAAGGTCAACTTAGTGAAATTCTATTTACAACATAAAAGTATTCCCTGAGGAAAATCTGGGGGAATACAGAACACCCCGATGAAAAGTTCTGTCATACTAAGCTACATTTCAATAAAAATCAAATAGAAAATCGGTGGCAATTTCTATTGATGTTAAAAATAACATGGTGATAGTTAGACATGATTAGGCTATATCTCTACTTTTCTAAGCATTAGAATCATCTTTTTCAAGATGATCTAGAAATCAAAAGATTTCTAGATTTATATAATCTTGAAGTATAACAAAATAAGAACTATAACAAAGTCCTTATAATTAAAAAAAACATAAAAATGTCTGTACAGAATGCTCTCAGGGAGGAACAAATCTATTCAATGCAAGCAATAACTAGGTCAAATCAGACATATAATCAAAATCTTTAAAAAAGTCTACTTACACTAATTATTTTAAACTAACAAACACAACCTAGAGCTATAAATATATACTTAGAAATTCTGATGGAATTATTATTAAATATAATAAGGAAAATGAGAGTATTTTGATACTGAATGCTTCTGGAGATACCCAGTCTAAGGAAATAGATAAGGTTTACAGATTATTTTGAGAACCATCCCAGTTCAGATTCCTTTTTGAATATTTAAATAGTTTATTTAAAAATGATAGAACAATTTATTTACCTGACCACTACCAGAAGTTGCCATGTTGATTTCTGCCACTCCTTGACCTTCATTCTGCCGCTCAGCTTCATGTAAGCCAGCTTCATGCTTGTTCTGAGATGATCTCTGTTAACATGGAGTTAACATCATCATACAAAACTGGTGTATGCTTTCTTAGCCCAAAGCTTCTCTTTTATTTTAAACCTCTGAATGTATCAATTATCCAGGTTGACAAAAGCATGGAACTGCACATTATACTTCATAACCTCCAGCATAGCTAGCAGTCGACTACCTCAATAAGAGGAAAGTGAAATGTGTCCCTTGAGCATTAGAGCTGCACAAGACAAAGGATTTTCTGAGGCTCACAGAAACACCATCCTCCACCAGCTGTGCTCACATCACTATCAGGCATATTATCCAACAAGAAAATAACTGTGTTTTCTGCAAGGTCACATGATTCTGGCATTTAAAAGAGCTGCAAATACAACAGTTGAACTATCACTTAAGCTTACAAATACCTTTTGTATAGGCATTTTTATATGTAGAACATACACACATTTTCTGGTAATGAAAGCCATGTGAAATCAACTGACAAGCTCAAAATGCAAAATCTTGCTAATGCAACCATCATCTGTTACATGAAATAAAAATGACAGATTATATCCAGTAAAAGCAGTCGTTTCAAAGTAGATTATATATCTAGTACGAGGCAGTGACTTTGTAAAAACCGCTGTAGCATCAAATAAAATAATTTTCCACCATCTTCTACAGATGTGAAAATGATACTCTAAAACAAAAATTATACTTTAAAAATATGAGTGGATATTACAAAATGGCTTACACTGGAGTTTCTTTAAACACTAAGCTTTCCTAGACCATTTAAAAATGTGACTTAAAAACTAATTTACATGTAACATTTCCATTAATAAACTAGTATTAGTTATATGTTAGCAACAGAAACAGAAGAAACAGTACCATCCGAAAATAACACTATAAAATTCATCAAAATCAACAAGAAGAAATATACAAAGTTACCCTAGAGACAAAATGAATCAAAGACCACTAAGACCACAAAAAAATGTGACACTGACATAAGTGAAGATGTCAATATTAAAGAAAAAATGAATACTGTTTGTTTTCTGAGGTCAGTTATTTGTACTAGGTGCTGGGAAACATGGTGTTAGCAAAATTAGACATTAGTCTAGGCTTTCTTGAAGCTTACAGTCTAGTCAAATACACTCAAATAATGAAAGAAAGGAAAAACTCTGGCAAGTAGTATGAAAGAAAGGTATAAGGTGGTCTGATAATACCTAACACAGGGATGTGCTAGGGGTTTAGAGATGAGTTGTCTTAGGATCTGCTGTTTGAATGGAGAATTGAAGAAAAAGGTGAAGGAGCTGGGTTGCAGTAGCGCACACTTGTAATCTCAGTAGCTCAGGAGGCTGAGGCAGGAGGAACACAAATTCAAAGCCAGCCTCAAAAATTTAGCAAGGCTAAACTGCAATTTAGGCAACTTAAGCAACTTAGTAAGACCCTGTCTCAAAATAGAAAACAAAAAGTTTTGGGGATGTAGTTCAGTGTCCTTTAGTTCAATCCCTGGTACTAAGAAAAAAAAAAAGTAAGGGAATGGAAAATGAGTATTCTAACCAAACATGATCATATGCAAAGGACCAGGAATAGGAGGAAATATGGCTTGTTCCAGTACATTAAAGAATCAGTATGTACAATGGAAACACCAAAAATAACAAGGAAAGTAGAATAAAAAGAAGATAAAAAAATAAAAACATTGATTTTGTTGAATTTGAGTATGGTTACAAAGGACTCTTGAATTTTCTAAGTTATACTGAGGCTACCTCATTATACACTACATGATTAATACTAATATATTAATGAACATGTAAACTGATTTTTAAGTCAAAGTTTAAATGGTAGTAGTAGGCAGGAAACAGTAGTCAGAAGGCTAATGCATTAATGTAGGTAAATAAGAGATGATGGTGCTCTGCAAAAGGAAAGCAGCAATAGAAATATAAGAGGTACAATAACAGGTAAATCCAATGGTAGCTGATGCTCCACGAATATAAGTTAGATTATCTTAGGGAGATAAAGAGAAAAAAGGAATAAGCCTTATGCCGATGATTAATGAGCCTATTAAGGCCATAGGGGTAGGAAGAAACAAAAAAAAGTGATTATGGTGTGATAAATATAAAAAAATCTAAAGCACAGTATGTACTAATCACTAAGCAGCTACTGACTGATTTAATCTTCACACCAACCCTATGTAGTACTATTAGTATCTCCATTTTACAGATAAAGAAACGGAGGCACAGAGAACATAAGCAACCAGCTTTAGGTTACATACCCAGTAAATGGCAGAGCCAGAACTGGAATTACCACCCAGGCAATCTTACCTCAGAGCCCAATCTACTATTTAACACTTCTGGCCTTCGTTTTCTTTCCTCCTTCCTCTTAATTATTTCCCTTTATTTTTCCTTTGACCCTGGGCTAGGTCCACCTACGCTCTTGGATCACTGTTCAAAATTACCATTACCATTGGAGACAAAAGAGGCTATTGCTAATTCCTATGAAAGAATAATCTTAACCCCTTATTTTCACAGTTGTAAAACTTCCCTAACATTTTCTGATCTATGAAATAGGGGTGGAAAATAATCTTTAAAACAATTTTGTTGAGGTATTTACATACCATAAAATCTACACTAAAAAGTATACAATTAAATGATTATCAGCAAAATTTACCAAGCATCACCATAATACAATTTTATAACATTTCTATTATTCCAGTAAGATTCCTCTGTCCTTTTATAGTTAATCCTAACTCCCAGGCAACCCACTCATCTACTTTTTGTTTTCATAAATTTAACTATTCTGGACTTTTCACATAAATGAATTTATGTGTCTAGTTTATTTTACATTTAGAGAGACAGAGAGAGAGAATTAACTTTATTTTTTCATCTGGCCTTTGTTTCTCCAACACTTAGTTGTGTATGTGGTGCTGGGGTTTGAACCTGGATCCTTGCACATGCCAGGCAAGTGCTCCAACCATTGAGCCACTGCTTCAGCCCCTTAAGAGCAGCTTCTGAAAGTTTGTCCATGTTATACCGTGTATCAGTAATTAATTTTTAATTAATTTTTATTGCAGAACAGTATCCATTTGTAAGGATTACCACATTTGGTTTATAAACATTTGTACTGTTTCTACTTGTATGCTACAATGAATAAGGTTGCTATGAATATCTGAATTAAAAACTTGGTGTGGACACGTCTTCATTTCTCTTAGATGCCTAAGAGTGGGGCTGTTGGGTCATGTGTAACTATGTTTAATATTTTGAGGACTAGCCAAACTGTTTTTCAAGTGGTTATGCCAAATATAACCCCACCAAAAAAACTCCAACCCAAAATAAACTCATTAACAGTGTGGGAAAATAAGGACTACATGCCCAGATTCCATGAGAAGTAAGAGTGGAATCTGCATGTTCTCCCAATCCCATCTCTTCCCTGCCCTTTGCCCCACATGTCTCTTCATTTGGCTTCTCCTGATCTATACTCTTAAAATAAAACTATACTTTTTTTTTAATTGGTACTGGGGATTAGACCCAGGGGCTCTTTACCATTAAGCTACATCCCCTGTCATTTTTATTTTTTATTTTGAGAAAGGGTCTTGCTAAGTTGCCTCGGGCCTAAGTTTCTGAGGCTGGCTTTGAACTTGTCATCCTTTTGCCTCACCTCCTGAGTCTCTATGATTACAAGTATGTACCACTATAACTGGCAAAACTACACTTTTAAAAACATTTTTTATTAAGGGAAACTATATTCTGAAGTATAAACTTTCAGTGAGTTCTGTAAGTCATTCTAGTGAATTATCAAACTTGAGGGACTGTGGGCAGCCCTGAATTTGTAAATTGTTGGACATGAGTGTGGATGGCTTGGGGACACCCAAAATTAGCGGCTATCATCTAAGGTGGGGACAACTTTGTGAAAGATTTTGCCTTTAACCTATAGGGTCTTTGCTAACTCTGCAGTGTCCAAATGGACCTGTACTACAGTATAGCCACTTGGGTGGAATTTATACAGCTAGCAGAAGTGTGGGTAGCTTGGGAACACTTAAGATTTGTTGGCTGATGTTTGAAGTACAAACAATCTTCTAAATGACAACTGCCCTTTACTTGTATTGACTTCTACTTGCTACTTTTTCTAATATTAACCCCACATAAATTAGCATCAGCATTCAATTGTAGGACACAGTGATGTCAAAGAACTAGTACCAAAATAGCTGAAAATAATTTTCTTTCAAAAGTTTTAAGAAATTGCTACTGTCTTTCCCAGTTTCCTGTGTTAGCTGATTATAAATCTAAAGGCATTTATATTTTCACTCCTTTGTATGAAATTTGTTTTCCATTCCTTTTCTAGGTTTTTGAAAAATTTTTTCTTTTACCGCATTATCTGAAATTTCATCACAATGTATCTTAGTATGAGATTATTTTCATCTGTGGTGCTAGATTTTGGAGAGACCATTTCATTTGGAAAACCATGGCCCTCCATTCTGGGAGTTTTTAACTTATTTCCTATGATTGTATCTAATTTCTCCAATTCTTTCTGGAACTCCTCTTATTTAAGACACTGAACCCTCCTAGAATGACTCTGATTTTATTTTTTCTATTTTCTACCTCACTAACTTTTTGTTCTACTTTCTGAGAGTTTTCCTTCCTTCCTTCAGATGGGGCCTGGCTAAGGTGCTTAGGGCCTCATTAAGCAGCTGAAGCTGGTCTTAAACTTGCAATCCTCCTGCCTCCAACTCCTATGTCACTGGGACTACAGGCATGTACCTCTATGACTGGTGAGAACGTTGTCTTTTAACCTTGGTATTGAATTTTTTGTTTCTGCTATCATAATTTTATGTATATAGGCTTGAACTCTGGCAGGGGAACTTTACCACTGAGCTACATCCTCAGACCTTTTTATATTTTATTTTGAGACGGGGTCTCCGTAAGTTGCTGAGGCTGGCTTTGAACTTGCAATCCTTCTGCTTCAGCCTCTCAAGCTGCTGGGATTACAGGTGTGCACCACTGTGCCTAGCTCTTTGAGAACACTAGTGTTAGTTATTTTTAAAGTTTCCTTCTTCCTGTAAGAAAAAAATCATTTATAATCTTTGCTATCTTAAAATGTCTTGTGATCATTAGTGTCCACCTATGTTTAAGAGTGAGCTAGTTATGAAAAAGTTAAATGAAGCTCTAGGCCTAAAAGGATGGAGTCTGTAAACTATAGTGACCCTGTAATGTAGTAAAGCTGTGCTATTTTGTTTGGTGAACCTTCCAATGTTAAGTATCTTCAGTTCTTTTTTCTTAAAAGTTAGTCATGTTTCTTTAAGAAGCTCCTTCCAGGCAGGGAATAGGAGGGTCATCAAGGCAGCTGGAGGGTGGGAGTAGGAGGGTTA
>PVKS010015041.1:0-46925 GCA_004027875.1 Aplodontia rufa | reverse complement strand
TTTTTTTTTTCATTCTGCTCAAGAAGACTTCTTTAATGTCCCTTTGATTTCCTCTGTGATCCATGGCTTATTTAGAAGTGTGCTCTTTATAAGCATTTGGAATTTATCAAAGATCTGTTATTGATTTCCAAATTGATTTCATTGTTTCCAGAGAAGATAATTGGTATGATTGCTCTTGTAAAATTTATTGAGACTTGTCTTATCACCCAGAATATGGTCTGTCTTAGTAAATCTTTCACATACACTTGAAAATATGTGTTCTGCTATTGTTGGGTGGAGCTGTTTTAGGCCAGTGTTATGATTTGGATACTAGGTGTCCCCCCAAAGCTCATGCAGGAAGGCTTAGAGGAGAAATGATTGGGTTATGAGATCCTTAACCCGATCAGTGAATTAATCCCTTGATTGGATTAACTGGGTTGTGACTGAAGGCTGGTAGGGTATGGCTGGAGGAGGTGGGTCAGGGAGGGTGTCTTTGGGGTCTATATTTTGTATCTGGTGAGTGGACTCTCTCTCTTTCTCTTCTCCCCCTCCCTCTCTGCTTCCTGACTGTCATGCATTGAGCTGCTTTCCTCCACCACACTATTCTGCCATGACATTCTGCCTCATCTCAAGGCCTGAGGAGTGGAGCCGGCTATCTATGGACTAAGACCTCTGAAATCACGACCCCCAAATAAACGTTTCCTCCTAAAATTGTTCTTATCCGGTCCTTGGGTCACAGCAACAAAAAGGCTGACTAAAAAAAAAAAAAAGCCAGCTTGATTGATAATGTCAAATCTTCTAGATCCTTAATGACTTTCTGTCTTCATATTCTATCAGTAATTGAAACAGAGGTATTAAAATCTTCAACCCGAATTGGGTGAGGTGGCACACGCCTGTAATCCCAGTGGTTGAGGAGGCTGAGGCAGGAGGATTGCAAGTTTTAAGCACAGCCTCAGCAACTTAGTGAGGCCCTGTCTCAAAATAAAAAATAAAAATGGATCAGGGATGTCACTCAGTGGTTAAGCACCCTTGGGTTCAATCCCTAGTACCAAGTGGGGGGAAATCTTCAACCTGGGCAGGGGATATGGTTCAGTGGTACAGTGCTAGCCTGAAATCCATGAGGCCCTGGGTTCAATACCCAGCACCACAAAACAAAACTAAAACAAAAAAATAAAAACTTCAACCATAACTGTGGTTTTTATTTTTCCTTTATGTTCTCTCAGTTTTTGCTTCATGTGTTCTAAAGATCTATGTGCACGAATATTTGTTTTCTATGTCTTCTTGATGAAATGACTTTATCCCTATGAAATCAAGCTTTGTTTTATATTACATAACTACTCAACTTGTTTTGACTAGAATTCTCACGTGAATCTTTCCCATCCTTTGTATTTTTATCTTAGAAGTCTTTGTATTGGGGCTGGAGCGGTGGCTCAGCGATTTCGGCGCTTGCCTTGCAAGCACGAGGACCCGGGTTCAAACCCCAGCACCACGCACACAACTAAGTGTTGGAGCAACTAAGGCCATGTGAAAAACTAAATAAAGTTGTTTCTCTCTGTCTCTGTCTCTCTCACTGTCCCTGTCTCTTAAAAAAAAAAAACAAAAAACAGTCTTTGTATTTGTTTGCTTCATGCAGGCAGCATCTAGTTGGGTCTTGCTTGACATCCATTCTGATATCCTCCCCCGCTTGTGTGTGTGCTTTACAGTTCTGGGATCAAACCCAGGGCCTGGCCCATGCCAGTCAAGTGCTCTACCACTGAACTACATCCCAGCTATTTTTCCATGTTATGAACCCCATAATATGCTGTTATAGTTGATTAAACAGTCAATGACCTTTTGAGATGATAAAAAAACATAGCCCTGCTAAAGACAGGTTTTCTCAGCCTGTGATCTGCAGTCAACATTGGGACTGAGTCAGGAATTAATATTTCTCAGGCAGCATGAGAAGTATGTGAGTCAACATGACACAGATCTTGTTAAGGTCACTGCTTTATCCTCATGCCTACTGTTTCAGATGGTTTCAAGTAGCTACCCTAATGTTGAAAGCAGGAGATTAGCCAGCAGAGGCAACGTCAATATCTGAGCTACGTTTAAATGAGATGTTATGAGAGGTCTGACTGAGTTTACATATATACGTGTGTGTGTGTGTATACATTTTTTTTCTGGTACTGAGGATTGAGACCAGTGGTACTTTACCACTGAGCTACATTCCCAGCCCCTTTTTTGTTTGTTTGCTTTTTGGCTTCTCTTTTTCTCCTTCTTTCTTTCTTTTCTTTTCTTTTCTTTTTTTTTTTTTTTAGACAGGGTTTTGCTAAGTTGCAGACTTTGGCCTTAAACTTGTGATCCTCCTGCCTCAGGCTTCCCAGTAGTCAAAATTATAGGCATGTGCCACTGCACTCAGCTTATGGATACCATACAGATGGCAGGAGGCACATGATTGCAAAGTATTCTAAGTGGCAGAAGGACTTGTACCACAAACAAGACCATAGGGAAGCCTGTAAGCTAGCCCCAAATTAGAGAATTCTATTGGTTTCCCCAAATTAGGCACTTGACTTTGCTTCCTGCCTCCTGCTTAGCCTCTTCTCCCAGGCTGGCCTTCTGTTTTTCCCTGAGCACCATATCGGTCATTTTGACCTGCTCAGTTCCCTACTTTACCCATACCAGATTCCTGTTCCAAAGCTCCAGAAAGCCCTTCCCATCCCACTTCACCAGTGCAGGGTGCTGCACAAGACACTCGGTCTGCACCCCCAGATTCCAGCTGCCCTAGTGCCAAGGCCAGTCTCCAGGTACCCACCCCTCCAGACAGGCCTGAACTGCCACCCTCAGCGTCTAGGTGTTGACAGAGATATCAGGGGATCCACTGGGCCAGCCAGGTCAATTCCTCAACAGAGAGCCAACCATTAGAAAGCTGTTTCTCTCAGTTCACTGAAGTCTCTAACTTCTACCTAAGCTTCTGCTTTTGCCATCTTCTCCATTGCCACAGGACTCCCCTACTTCCCTGGTCACCTGGCCACCTGGCCACTATTCACTAGAAAACATGTTGGGTCACATGTTCCCTTTGAGTATGCTCCTTTCAAAGTCAAGTCTTTCCAGCTGCATTAGATTTAGAAAAGAAAAAAAAAAGGCAATATTTAATATGTGCAAGGATATATAAAACACAGTCTAAATTAGATGTGGGGAAAAAAACAGGAAAAATGAATTCTGATCACCACATCAAGGAATTTCCCCCTTATTTGGTAGCAACTGGAAAAGATCCAGACTTTGTGAACTCTAAAGCTTATGTGCTTTGGTTGCTTTCTTACAAGAAAGAACACATACCTCCAAATATACACAAAAATTTGTATTTTACAATTTAAAAAAAAAAAGGAGAGAGCTAGGCATGGTGGCACACGCCTGTAATTGTAGCGACTCAGGAGACTGAGGCAGGAGGATCACAAATTTGAGGTCAGCATCAGCAACTTAGTGATACCCTGCCTCAAAATATAATAAAAAGGGCTGAGGATGTAGCTCAGCAAGTGTGAGACCCTGGGTTCAATCCCTAGCACCATAAACAAAAACAAAACAACTCTTCAAATACTTCATTCATCATTTAGAGTGTGGCTTTTTAGAAGTTTTATATTATGTCAGAATTTTACATTGAGGCAGCACAATCTTAATAAGAATCCATATAAATGAGCTTGGAGAGGCCCTTTCATTGTGAAGAGCACAAGCCGGATAGCAAAGGTAAAAGGTTTCACGGATCAGGTGAAGGGTGGAGGAACAGGGGAAATAAGGCTAGGGCGTTAGACCAGAAAGAAATTTGGCAAAGGTCTGAGAATAGACTCTCATGCCTTTAAGTTAAGGAATCAGAGCCAGAGACGGATCCTAGAGAATACGAACTCTAACCTAGTCTGGTGCAAACTTCACAGAATGAGGGGAACCTGAGCAGAATTCTAACTCTGCCAAGTCCCAGCTGTGAAGCTTTACTAGCAATGACATGGCTCTACACAGAAGTGACCGCAAGAACGCCAATGCACACCGCTTCGTCCCGTGGAATGTATTTCCCACTCAACTTCCCCTTAGCAAATCCCACAGCACAGACTCGAAGGGAAGAACAGGGGAGGAGAAGCTGAGGTGGGAAGAGGCACTAAGCCCTCGACGATCGCACTGAAAGTATTTTCTGTTGAATTTACAAAAACATGCCCAAGTGAACCCATGGCTTGAGATTCTCCCAGGCTCATGCGAGTGAGGAGTCCTAAGGCTACGCTTTGCAAGCTTCCTGGTAAATTCAACACCCTGCTGAGAACATAAAACACACGCATGATGTATAGTTATCTCTTATGGAGTAACAAATTATCCCCAAATTAGTACTTTCAAACAACACACACTTACTGCCTTAGAGTTTGTGTGGTCAGGAATCCAGGAACAGTGTAGGTGGGTCCTCTGTTCATGGTCTGGCCCAAGACTGCAATCAAGAGGCCATCTAGGCCGCAGTCTCACCTGAAGGCTAGATTGGAGAACGAGTGATTTCTAATCTCACTCATGCGGTTGTTGGCAGGCTTGGGTTCCCTGAGGACTGACTGAAAGCCTTACTTCCAGTTTGCAGATGGCCAGAGGCCACCGTCACCACCTTGCCACGTTGACCTCTCCAACATGGCAGCTTGCTTCATTAAAACTATTAAACTATCTAGGTGTGTGGCACACACCTGTAATCCCATGACTCAGGAGGCTGAGGCCGGAGGATTACAAATTCAAGGCCAGTCTCACCAACTTAGTGAGGCCCTAAGAAATTTGGTGAGACGCTGTCTCAAAAATAAATAAATAAATAAAATAAAAAAAAGAGCTTGGGATGTGCCTCAGTGGTTCAGCACCTCTGGGTTCAATCCCTAGTACCCAAAACAAACAACAAACAAACAAAACCTAGCAAAATGGAATCTGCTAATAAGACAGAAGTCAGGATCATTTACAACCAAATGATGGAAGTGACATCCCTTTATCTCTGCTGTATGATATTGGTTAGACACAAATCACTAAGTCTAGACACTTGGAGACTGCAAGAAGCAAGCTGGTTTCTAGAAAAATTTCCAGTCTCCCTCGAGTACCAAAGACACTTGGCAGGACAGGAGATCAACTGTCAGACTACAGTCCAATGGCTCATGCTGAGACTCAGGTCTCAAACTGAACCACCAAATGTGGGACTCACGTAGGTATTAAAGCCGAAAGCAGCGGCAGCCACAAGTTAGAAGACTGGACAAGAGCCAATCCAATAAGGCCTCCAGTTGGGTGACTGATACCCATGGCTAATTCTCTGGTTGCCCTGCATAGGGAGGGACCAGGATGGGACGGGCTGAAAGGATATAATGAAAAGTTAGCCACCATGTGCAAAGAACACTTCCCTGCTTTTTCTCCCTCCCCTCTCTGGAGATCTTTTGATTGTCACTTCTTTTCTTCTTTCAACAAATGTTTGTTGAGTTCCTTCAATGATTGCCTGTTGAATTTCCATTCCACATGAACAAGGTAGGGAGCTGATCACAACAGATAATGTCCCTGACCTTGAGGAATTTTTCACCCACTTTCACAAGAAAGCTGGAAAACAATAAGGACTACATTCAAATTTAATCCGTCGATCTGGTTAGTAAAAAATCTTATGAAAAACACTTTGGAAATCTTAAAAACTATTATCTATTCACTCACATACTTCCTCCTTCAACCAATATTACTACGTTCATTCATTCTACAACTATTTCCTAAGCTCCTATTTCAGGCAAGGTACAGAGAGGAACATGACGGGTGGCGCCCTGCCCGGCAGAACTTTTATTTCAGTGGGTGAGAGACAATACACAAAGTATCAAGTCCTTTGAAGACAGTTAAGTGGAGTAACAGGACAGGAGGCACCAGGGGCTCAGAGACAAACAAGACAGAACAGGTCTCTACACTGTAGGAGCTTCTAATCTACCAGGATGACAGAGAGGAGGACAGGGAAGCACCAAGCTCAGTAAAATTCAGCCTCCACCCCACACTGCACCCTGCTTCCGGCAACCAGCTTGAGGGCTGGCAGGGGGCTCAGGGCATCATGGAATCAGAATGGTGGCATTTCTGCATTGGAAGGGCCTTGGGTCTTTATTTTAGCACCAGAACTGGGAAGGAGTTGTGGACCAGTTCCAGGAAAGCCCACCCTCATGGGGGGGGGGACACTAAAAGGACATCTACCCCCCCCAGGCAGTAATCCTATTAGAGCATCCTGGGAAGGCTCTGCCTGTCGGTGTATTGGAGAAGGAGTCCGCATTGATCAGTTTGATCTGCTTATTGCAAGAATTGGAATTGTGTAAACTTTAGAGTCAATGAAATTTTATTTTAAATACTTTATTAAGATATAATTTATAAACCATACAATTCACTTTTTAAAGTGTACAATTCAGTTGTTTTCCATATTCCCAGAATTGTGCATCCATCACCATGATGAATTTTTTTAACATTTTGATCATCCCATAAAGAATCCCTACATCCTCCCTCTGCCCCCACCTCCAAGCCCTGGCTTCCAGTAACCTGCTCTACCATTTACCACCTGTTTGAAATTAAAAGGCTGCATCTCCATGAGCCTCAGTTTTCTCATCCTAAAGCTCTGTCTACTCTGGGGTGCCGTAGGTGGGAATAGAACACCAGGCTTTGCACAGTGAGCCACCAGGGTGGGGCTTGATAGACTCTGGGATGACGAAGCCTGAGTGAGGCAGCTAGGGGAAGTAAAACAAATCTCTGGACAGCTGGGCGTAGTGGTGCTTGCCTATAATCCCAGCGACTCCGGGAGGCTGATGCAGAAGGATCTCCGGTGGAGGCCAGCCTCAACGACATAGAGCAAGCCTATCTCAAAATTAAAATCTAAAAATAAAAAGGTTTGAGGATGTTGCTCAGTGGCAAAGCAACTTTGGGTTCAATCTTCAGTACCAAAACATAAATCACTGAACAGCAGGGTGAAAGTTCAAAGGGAAAATACAAGTTCATGTCTGGGGAGCTTTCAGAGACCCCTCAGGACTGGTGGTGTGTTCTTGAACCACCATGGCCCACGCACAGCTTTCTTGGGAAGGACCCACGTGGGGATCAAGCCTATGACTTTTGGAATCTCATATCCCAAGTCGGAGCCTGGGCTCTCCACTTGCTATTTGTAACTTTTTGAGCCTCACGTTCCTCATCTGTAAAATAAAGGAAGAGACCCGGCCTGGATCAGTGGGTCCCAGCGAGTCACAAGCTCATCAACTTCCCTCCTGGATGCCACAGTGTTCATCACATGGCCAGACCCCTGACTCCCCACTTGCACGCCATCCTTGCCAACACCAAGCACATTCTCAGGCACGGTTGTGCTGACTACGACAGCCGGGGATTGCCGGTCAGCGGCTCCATTCTGTGCAGCTGCGCAGAGAACCCTGGGCTTCCTGGAACCCAGGACTTTCCCCTGCTGTGGGGCAGCTGGGCTCTGTCCTTCCTTCCCCTGATGTTGAGGCCCCCATGAAGGGGTCACCCCTACATTGACTGTGTGGGCAGCTAGGCTCCAGCTCCCCGTCTCAGTCTTTCCAGCCCAGGAAGAAAATGGCTCTTACACACTCTTACACACACACACACACACACACACACACACACCTGCCTTTCTTTTCTTGGCTCTTCACATGTCACTAGAACAAATTTGACCCTGACCAAGGTGATGCACCCTGAGGTCTCCACACTAGAGGAGAAAGAAAGGGGACTCCCTGCCTCCCCCAAGTGCAGCAACTCCCTTTCCTGGCTGCCTACTGCGGGCACCAACACAGACCTGAAATTTGACATCTCAGGGTAGGAATTTGGTGGCACCCACAGCAGGTCTCACCTGAGAAGCCAGGGAAGGCAACCAGGCTTTCATAATATCAGTCAGGACCAAGAAACTCAACTTGGGCTAGCTTAAGTAAAAAAGGGAAAAGGAGGTTCATATGGCTGAGGAGCTTGCCCGAGGGTGACCTGGACCCTGGTGCTCACAGGTTCACCTGTGTCCCCATCCCCGTCCCTCCTGCCTCCTTCGCACCTTTTACCCAGGGGAAGCTTCCTTCAGGTAGTCAGGGAGATAGCCAGGGACTCCATTGCCCCCTTTAAACCATACCAAAGAGAGGAGCTCCCCTCTCCCAGCCAGGGAGCATTGGGACAGGCAAGCGTGTCACGTGCCCTCCCTATATCCTGGGTCTCCAGTGGGTCCCCAGGAGGAGGATGGAGGCCACCACCGGGCAGGCAAAAGCAGCAGCAGCTATTTTCAAACATGGGAACCTTCTCATCTCTGAGTAAAAATAGAGGCGAATGCTCCAAAGTAAGGGAAGAGTCTGCGAGGCGGAGAAAGCTGCCCAGAACAGCCATCCTGTAAAGAAAGCTGCCTGCTGGAGCAAGGGCCTCCCGAGAGCACTCGCAGCTGCTGCCTTGGGCGCGGGTGTCCGGACGCTGGCGGAGGAAGCCAAGGTCGCCCATCACCAGCGGGAAAGCTTCCCACAGGGGCCCTGGCGCTCTGCCTGGCTGTTCTCTCTGGGGTGCCCTCAAAGGTTGCTTGGTGCAGCAGCCCAGCCCTCCTTGGAGAAAACTCCACAGCCTTCTTTCTACATGAGGACTCCACCTCTGGCTCATTCCTGCCTCAAGGGCTCGGTCGAGTGGGCTTCTCCAACCTGTGCCCCCCGGGAGGGGTTCTGGTCCAGACCTCCAACACAAGGAATGTGGGCCCTCCGGGGCCTGCAGTGTCACCTCTGATGCAGACACACCTGGCACGAGGACTCCTTCCTCCTGTAGCATGGCTTTGTAGACTTCCCCTGCCCCAGCCGCCATGTGCTGAGAAACACTGAGCTCTTCTGTGTCCTTCTTAAGGCCACAGATTTTTGAATGAGACGGCCAACCCTAATGCAAGGACGTGACCAGGGAGGATCAGCATCAAGGAGAAGGATAACAAATGAACAGTGCAAGTACTGCGGAACAGAGGAGGAAAACCAGGGACAGAACCAGGACAGAGGCAGACATAATGATGATAGCAAAAGCGAACAAAAATCACCACTATTCACTGAGCATGTACTACACGCCAGGCTCTAAACACTGTGTGTGTGTGTGTGTGTGTGTGTGTGTGTGTGTGTGTGTGTGTTTAAGAGAGGGACAGTGAGAGTGAGAGAGAAATCAATTTTATTTAGTTTTTCATTTTATTTAGTTTCGGCTTTCACTGCTCAGACACTTTGTTATGTACATGGTGCTGGGGTTTGAACCCACGCCTTCACACAAGACAGGCAAGCACTATAAACACCAAGCCATGGCTCCAGCCCCTACATGTGTTATACGTTTGATAATTTGTACATTTTATGTTCCCCATATTATTTCTTTTTTGTTTTTTAAGAGAAGGACAGTGAGAGAGAGAGAGAACAGAGAATCAATTTTTATTGAGTTTTTCACATGGCTCTCATTGCCCTGACACTTAGTTGTGTATGTGGGTCCTGGAGTTTGAACCAGTGTACTTGCACATGCTGGGCGAGCCACTGCTCCAGCCCCTATTTCTTAATTATAGAGAAAGATAATATTTTACCATGGAGAAGCCCAGTGCACAAGGGCAACATCATCCGTAACAGGGACACAACGGTATCATTGACCCCTGTGGTGGTAGGCTGAGAAGGACAAAACATCACTCCTGTGATATTCTGGTCAGTGACACACAATCTCATTCTAACTGTAGGAAAACACCAGACAAGCCCAACTCTGAAGGGCAGTCTACAGATAACCAGCATTTGTCAAAAATGTCATAGTCAAGGAAGACGAGGTAATACTGGAAACAGATGGGAAACCAAGGGAAAACTAACACTAAATGCACTGTAGGACCTTAAAGAGGATCCTGGAACAAAACATGGACTTGAGTGGAAAAGAAATCATCGTAAAATTCAAATTGGAGGTGCAGCATAGGCAAGAGTCATGGGAATTCCTGTTGTTGGATGGTCCAGTGTTGATTTTGATAATAATAACATGGCAATGTAAGATGTTAACAGGAGGGAAAGCTGGATAGAGGTATACAGCTACACTGGACTATTTTTACAGCTTTTCTGTAAGTCAGAAATTAATTCAAAATTGAAATTTTAAAAGTTACTTTTGAATTTAAAGTTTTCTAAGTGGAAGTTTCACCCAACAAATAAATTCAGTCTAGAAAAATCAATTTATTGTGTTGGTTTATTAGCAATAAAAAGCATCTAAAACCTGGCATAAAGCCAACATATATTATAGTAACATGTTTTTTATATTATAAATTATATATGTAGTGTGTGGTACTAGGGGTTGAACTTAGAGTACTTTACCAATGAGCTACATCTCCAGTTCTTTTTATTTTTTATTTTTAGACAGGATCTCCCTAAGTTGCTAAGGCTGCCCTGGAACTTGTGATCCTCTGGTCTCAGCCTCCTCAATTGCTGGGATTACAAATGTGTGCCAGTGCACCTGGCAAAAAATTTTTATTTTTTTAAAGAGAGGGACAGTGACGGGGTGGGGGGGATCAATTTTACTTAGTTTTTCATATGACATTCATTGCTGTGACACTCTGTTGAGTGTCGTGGTGCTGGGATTTGAACCTGTGTCCCTGTGCATGTGAGGCAAGTGCCAAAAACGCTGAGACACCGCTCCAGCTCCACCAGAAAAAATATTTTTAAGCATCTGCTGTATTATTAGAAATCTGCCTGAAAGGGCTGGACTGATGGCTCAGTGGTTCCGGTGCTTGTCTGGCATGCATGAGGACGCAGGTTCAAACGCCAGCACCACATGCACAACTAAGTGTTGGAGCAACAAAGTCCACATTAAAAACTAAAAAAAAATTGATTCTCTCTCTCTCTCTCTCTCTCTCTCTCTCTCTCATTTAATCATCAATCTGCCTGGGTTTTGTTTTTTGTGTGTGTGGCTAGGATTGCCCCTATTGAGCATGTACTCAACAGCAGAGAAAAGCACTAAGCACCAAGCACTTCTCCAATTTCTGGAGGAGCCCTGCCTCCCAGGAGGAAGGGCTCCTCCCCAGCCTGAGAGCCAGCAGCCCTCCGTGGGGTTGTTTTGCATCTTGTTTGTCTTGTTCCTTGATCCAGCAGGGTACATCAAGTAAGAAGTGCTTCAGCCTTCTTGACAGTACACCACCACCCCTCCTCCTTCATTCCTTCCGTGGTGACTCATTTGTAGAGACTTTTGCAATCAACAAAGAAAGGCACTTCCCACCAACTTTAAGTCCAACGACTTTGTCCTTCAGGGTCTATCACTCACTTCTTTTAGCCCGCAAGAGGAAAAATAAATATGAAATTTGCTATGTATGAGGTTTGGATTTGCACACGTTCAATTATTTTCTTTTGTTTTTCTCTCTTTAGTGTTTCTCTGAGTTTCTCCATCTCTCCAGCCAGGAGTGTAATAGCAAATCAGCAGAGGCTGCCACCAAAGACTGCCACTCTGGCCTTCTGGTTGACTGCAGCTTGGAAAGCAGGTATGTTGGTCCTCAAAGGTTCCAACAGCCAAAACGAGAAGGCAGGACTCGTGCCTTGTCCTGGCTGGACCTTGGTGCCTCGTGTCTGATCTTTGGGTCTCTGCCCAGTTGGGCTTCCTGAACCCTCCTCTCTGCCAACACAGTTCTACATTCTCTTTCTCCTCTCTCCATACCACACACTAGAAACAAGTTATCCAACAATTAGCTACAGTCCCTTTACTGTGCCACATTTTGCAATAAGGAAAAAGCATTCTAACCCCAGCTACCTGGAGCCCTTGAAGTGGAGGAGGAAGAGCTGCAGAGGGTCACTAAGTCAAAAGAAGGCGAGAGCTGGAGGCAGCTTGTAGCGTCCAGGGAGATGTCAGGGGACAGTCAGACCAAGGCTGTGAGGTGGTCCCGACCACTTCCCACCCACCCCAGGAATTTTTGGCAGCTGACGGGTTGTTGCCTGGGCAGGGCTGGGTGTCTAGGAAGGAACCCCAGAGTCACTTTCTCAAGGCCACCTCCTGGCTCCTGAGCTCTGCAGAGGCAGCCACCAGGAAGAAAGAGCAAAGAGAGACATCTCTGCCCCTGACCCTTCCAGGCCAATCCCAGTTGTCACCAATGGGGGAACATATCAGCAAGGGGGGGAAGGTCTCACCCCAGGACAGTCAGAGGAAGGGTGGCTCCTACACAGTGGAGATGGAATTTGAGCCTTGGCACAGACATATATCAGCAAGTCAAGGGAGAATGTAGTGACCCTCATGACAAAGGAGCTACCTTAGAGATCAGTATTTCTGCCTTGATATGGGGGCACTCACACCTTCATCACATTTAGACACCATAAAAAAGATCCCCTTCCATTTCTTCTTGGGAAGAGACCATCCCCCAGGATGGGGTCAGGGCAGGTCTTCTTCTGGGTTTGATTGTGGTGCTGAGAAGTCTCTATATGCAGCAAGTGGTACTCTTGTGGGCTTCAGGGAGAACCCAGGCAGGTGGGTTGTGCAGAGGTGGAATGAGGAAGAGGAGCTGGGCTTGATGCCCAGGGGTCAGTGGGTTCACAGACAGTGGGATAGGTGGGAAGTAAACCTGGGAGGTTCTGCCATCAGCCCCTCACAGAGGGAGACCAAAAACTGGGATTGATCAAGAAAGGAGTGCAAGGTAGAAATGTAGGGGGAAGATGCCCTGAGATGACTGAGGACTGAGCGGAGCCATCAGGGAGAGCCCCAGGAAGAGGCTGTGGGCAGTGTGGGAAACTCAGAACCAGGATGTCGACAGGATGAAGGAGCCAAAGGAAGCTTTCAAGCAGCAACAGAAGAACTAGGACAACGGGGGATGCTGAGTCACCCAGCAGGGAGAACTTCAAGGCTGTCGGTGTGGTGAGATGCTAGAGGTAAGCAATGACAGAGAAAGTGCGAAGGCTCCCACTTCAGGAGAGTGGACAGTCAAAAGCATCTGCACCTGCAATGACAGTGAAAAGATTCAGAGAGACCCGAGGCCGCACTGGCGACGAAGATGGTCACCATCAACAGAAGGGAATAGACAACGGGAAGAGGAAACTGGGAGACATGGGAGAAGGCTGCAAGGAGGTGGGGGTCAGCCTTCCAGAGGGAGTTCCAGAAAGGCTCCCAGCTTGGAAGAAGCCCTAGGGACAACTTCCTGAGGGGCTGGTTGTCCAGCAGCTGGACCAAGTTCCCCAACACACACACGTGCACCCATAAAAACACCAGCTGGGCTGAACATGAGCGCAGATGCTCATGTTCCAACTAAGAATTGTTCCCTAAGCTGAGCAGAGCCACCACACCAGAGATAGTATTCAGGCTGGGGAGAGTCACTGCATCCAACACCCCAAAACAGACCCAGAGCAAAGCAGAAGGAAGATAGCTCCATAGCCATGGCGCTTAGAGAGCAGTCACGGCCACCTGCTCCCACTCAGTCTATGAAAGGAAACCAGGACACATGCTCAGTGAGACCTTCCTTCAGCTCCACTGCAGGGAAATGAAGGTCTCGAAAAAGAAACACTTCCCAGGCACTTCTACAAATCAGTTCAGTGCTTCATTCACAAAATGGCTCAGGACTTAGTATTCTCTGCCATGAGAATTAGGAAGAACAGCAGCATAACTAAGTCCTGAGATAACGCATAAGTATTATAATAATAATAAAGCAATTTGTTTCCTGATAAGGAATCCTTGCATGTATAATGAACAGGTTCTTATGGGAAAAGAAGCAATTAAAAAAAAGACATTGTTTTGTAAAATTTTTTTTTTAAAGAATAAAGATGGGGGCTGGAGTGGTGGCTCAGCAGTTACGGTGTTTGCCTGGCATGTGCAAGGACACAGGTTTGAACCCCAGCACCATTTACACAACAGTGTCAGAGCAATGAAAGCCACATGAAAAACTAAATAAAATGGATTCTCTCTCTCTCTCTCCTTCTGTCTTAAAAAAAGGAAAAAAAAGAATAAAGATGACCAAAATAAAAATTTCTATACAAAGCTAAACAATAGGCTGGTTATGACTCACAACCAAATTAGCTTTGCAGTGGAATGTAGGGATAGGGAGAGTTGCTGTATAATTCTAAGGTCTACTAAAATCATTGTACAATTTATTTTGTTTGTTTTTGTTTTTGCAATACTGGAGACTGAACCCAGGGCCTCATACATGCTATGCAAGTGTTATATCACTGAGCTGCATTCCCAACCTTTCACTGTACACTTTACAGGAGAAAAATTATACCCCAAGAAAGCTGTTATAAAAAATAGCCCCACCCCAAGTGACTTAGTGAAATCATCTCCAAAAATAAAAAGGGCTGGGGATGTTGCTCAGTGGTTAAGCACTCCTGAGTTCAATCCCTGGCTGGGGATGTAGATCAGTGTTAGAGTGCTTGCCTAGCATGTGTGAACCCATGGATCAGTTTCCAGGAAAACACACACACACACACATACATACCCAACTCCCTTAGGCCTCAGCCAACTTTTTTCTTTTTCTTTTTTAAAGAAAGAGGAGGAGAGAGAAGAAAGGGTGGGAGAGAGAATCAATTTTGTTTATTTTTTTCATCTGCCTTGGTTTCTACCATGCTGGTGCTAGGTTTCAAACCTGGATTCTCACACATGCCAGGCAAGTGGTCCAACCACTGAGCCCCCACACCAGCCCTTAGCCAGAATTCTGAAGCATGCATTTTGTACTTTTCTCGACTCCCCATAGGATTGAATTCCCAGGTGGTCGTTGGCTTCACACATCCACACACTTCCATTGGCCACCTTCCCTTCCCAGTATCACTTCCCAAAACACCACTCACACTAGAATCCTTATCTTAATGTCTGTTTCTGGAAGAACCCAAACCATGGGCAACATAATTTTTATCTTGTATTCGTCTCACCTGTGTTTTTGAAGCCCATGCTCCAGATCAGGGTTACCCATGACCTGTCAGCAGGATGGTTAGGGAAGCCAGTTGTAGAGAGGGCTTGAGTCATGAGCAGGAAGAACTTTCGTTGACAGGTTGGAAAGGGCAAGGCATGGATGGTGGGTTTCCAGAGCAGTGAGGTGAACCCTTGCTGTAGATTAGAGTGCAGGCTCTCCTGCGCCTTACTGCCTTGGGATGATGCAAGAGCCCTGGCCCCAGGCTGCTGTTGGGAGGCTGCAAGCACCTTCATTCAATCTGGATTATACTCAAATTAAAACCTCTAATTCTGCTGCTTCAGTGTATTTAATAAATCCCCATCCACATGGTGGCACAGGAAGAAAGGAACTGCCAAAGCTCAAATGCTGTCATGGTTGCTTGGAATGAAAATTCCCAAACACAGATCGAAGTGACAGAGAAAACGGAAGTACACCAGGACAAAAGTCCAGGTGTCAAAGTAAGGGTTTTAACATATAAACTGTATAGAGATTAACACTCTATTCCAATTATTCCAAGTTGTACTTTCATACATTAATAGCTCTGCAATTGAGGGACATCATACAATGGATATAAATCACATTGATTGGCAGAGTTTTTCAATGGTATAGAAAAAAAATTACATCTTACAATAAACAAGATTTGGGGGACTCTTTATAAAGACAAAAGTACCTCATTCTTGACCTCTACCTTTCAGGATGTAGTAATATGAATGGCAAAAATCTTTTTTCAGGGGCTAGGGCAGTGGCTTAGCGGTTTTGGCGCTTGCCTGGCATGTGCAAGGACACAGATTCAAACCGCAGCACCACGTACACAACGAAGTGTCAGAGCAAGGAAGGTCACATGAAAAACTAAATAAAATTGATTCTCTCTCTCTCTCTCACTGTCCTTCTCTCTCTTTTAAACAAAAAAAAAAATGTTTTTTTTTCAGTGTATCACTTTGAGATCTGAGTCAGGAAAAATACTTCAATTTTTCAAAATTTACCATTAACTCTAAAAAAAGTTAAATCTCAAAATCTCTCATTCAGCAGATGTTCCTAACATTGAAAACAAAAATATAAAATTAATGTTAAGTAGAAACCAAACTTATACCATAGCTTCAATAATTCCAACACATGAATGGAAGATTTTCCCCCTTGTTCTGCCTAAAAAATTTTACTTTATCTGACTTTGCTGGTTTTGTTTGTTTGCAGAAATCACAGAAATGTTAACTTTTGGCCTAAGTAAAGACTTCATTCATTTCATCTTTCCTAGAGGTGAAAAAAAGTCATTTCCCTTTCCTGCCTCTACAGGGCCCAAAGCACTCAGGTCATCAAATATTAATCATTACCAACCAGGAGTACAAATGTAGGGGACAGTCACACATAGGTGTCTTAATTCTGGATCCAATTTCCAAGGTAACCAAGTGTTCCCCTAACTTCCTGTCCTCATTTTCCAGGCTCCCTCCACCAACTCTGAAAAGGAGATGGGCATGACCTGGGTCAAAGGCGGTAAGGAGCTTGTTTTAGTCAGTTCTTTTTTAACTGCTGTGACTAAAAGACCTGACAAAAACTATTTTAGAAGGAAAAGTTTATTTTGGGCTCATAGTTTCAGAGTTCTCAGTCCAAGGACAGTGGGTTCCATTCCTCGGGGCTCTAGGCAAGGCTGAACAGGCGGAAGAGTGTGGCGGAGGGAAGCGGCTCAAGGTTGGCAAACCAGAGGGAGAAACTCCACTCCAGATGCAGAGTATAAACCCCAGGGCATGCACGTGGCAATGACCCACCTCCTCCAGCCACACCCCACCTGCCTTCAGTCACCACCCAGTTAATCCCATCAGGGGACTGATTTGCTGACTGGGTTGAGGCTCTCTTACCTCAGCGTTCTACAGCTAAGCCTTCTCACATTGTCTTACACTTGAGCCTTTGGGAGACACCTCCCATCCAAACCGTGAAAGAGCTGTTCTGCTGTCATTCTTTCCTCTTAAGGCCTGCTTGGGTTTATGAAACATCCAAATCCTGCCAATACTCACTCTTCCTTTTTGATTTTCAAGCTCAAAATCAACAGACTTGAGAGAAGTCAGGTAAAAAGCCAAGCTTGAGCTTCTGCTGAGGCTTCACTTGCTCAGCAGTTCTCGAGGAGCTAATTGGACTGGTGCTACTTACATCCATGGTAGGGAATCAGATGAGAGTCCACCTCGGGAGCACCAAGGAGGGCTTCATGGATTAGGCTCAGTCCGTGTCATAGAGCCCAAGCATGTACACAGCTCTAACCCCAGACACCCTCTGCTGCAAAGCCCATGAGTTCAATCTCAAAGTACAGCAATGACCAGCATGTGGGCTCTGGCAGCCACTGCACAAGAACTCTGTCAAATAACAAAAGGGCCAGAGATTATCTCACCCAAACATCAGCACCAAGGACTCACATTCCAACAATAGCACACGGTCAACTGGAGGCTCAAAATGGCCCCACGGACCCTCCAAACCTGTTACATGACTTCCTTCTCTGCAAGAGACTTGAAACCTCAGGGAAACAGATTCCCTGCAAGAAAAAATTAAGGAAATTCCCCTCTGAGGAGAAATCCATTACACGAGTTACATGGACACATGCATATCATGAACCAATTACCTCAGAGCTTCTTTATTCTGCTCTAAATCTAATATGGCAGAGAGATCCTTTGGGAGATGTGCTAGTAACCACACGAGTGCAAAGGTCGACAAAGGCCCCATAAATCCTTCAGGAAGATCAGGCTTACAGCAGCCGCCCGCATCAAGGATCTGCAAGCTCATACTTGCTGGTGCACGGCCTCGGCACTCCAAGTAGCAGAGGACAGTTTGCAATCTTCTCACAACACCAGACCTCCCGTTCTTCAGAGCTTCATCAAATGCTCACTTGTTCTTAAATGGACATTAGCAATTTCTTGTCCACATGAGTCTATGAAAGAAACTGGAGTGGTCAAGGCTGCCTCTAAATTTCATCATTGTGGCTATAAACCCCAAAATAGAAACGGCTCAAGATTCTACAGTCTTCGCGACGCTGGACCTTTCCCCAGTTAAATTCTTTATACTTACTAAAAACAGAAGCACAAATATTTATTTATGCTTCTCTTTTAAGACTCTAAGTGGGAAAGCAGTTCTGAGATGTTAAAAGCAAAGATGGATGATCCGCTGGGAGAGAAAAACTGATAGTTCAAAATTACTGTACTGGTTTCTGGGGACAATGGCACCTGGGGAAAATGTAATCATACAGGAAAACACAAAGAGATTATTATATATGACAATTAAAAATATGGTGACTTTATTTTCCACTTTTTTACAGTCCCTAGTATTGCATGTGGTAAGAATCCTTATCTCTAAAAACACAAAAATATTTCAAGAAAGCATGTTACAAGACAGTACATGTAAGCAAGAGTTTGGCAGAGTTTTCTCAACTCTAGTAATTCATATACCCAAAAAAACAAATTTTTAAATTCAAAAATAACCATTAGCTTTATTTAACATATGGTACACCTTAACATTTAAAATATCATGCTCTAGTTAAATATTTCATCAACAACACTGTATACAAATAAAATATTACACAAAATATATTTAAGAAAATGTTTTGGTCTTTGATCTGGACAATAAATAAAAACACAGGCACTTCTACACTGAGACAGGGAAGCAATCACTACTCAGAATAGCAATTTCATATAAGCAACATGTGAAAATATGGCAAGAAGAATCCTGGAGTTTTAAACTGACAGACCACATAAGAAAAGGTCTGCAAACTTCAAACCTTTCACTTCAAGTTCCAAAGTCACAAATGCTTTCCTGGTCCACAGTGAAAATCCATCAACCCATATGGTTATCAGGAGCAGTTCAATTTCCAGTTGACCATCATGGAATCATACTCATTGTTTCCAAAAATACTAAAATCAGATCATTATTATGATACCACCCAGAAAACCACACACAAGAGAAATTAAACTCCCTCTCCTCATCGTGACCATAAAGACCACAACAAGATAAACTGGATGCGTCACACTGTGATTCTTGTCTCACAAAATCAACTGATTAAATCAACAAAGAAAATACTGTTGGGGTGGTAGGAAATTTTGACTGAAGTCCATTTTTTAGATCATTTTTAAGATTCATCCAAATCTTGTGAAAAATAAATGTAATTCCATTTCACAAAAACCACCGAGTCATGTATAACAAAGTCTTGGTAGCCTTTAGGTTCACAAACACCTGAATTCCAGATAAATTAGTCATGATAATGGAAATAGGAATAATATATAGAAGAGCAAAACAAAAAATAACTTACAATGATCACATTCTAGGAACTTACGGTTTCAGATAAGAAGGGAGGACAAACAGAAAACAATGAGCTAGCCGGTAGGAAAGATCAGAACCAAGCATCCTGCCATATCCTCCACAAAAGTTACCATCTTCTGCTTTCCCTTGTCACAAAAGTACCAAATTGAAGGGCTTGGAGGCCCTCAGTTGGATACTACTTATAAAGGTAATTCTGATGGTTTAACACAGAAATTACCTTAATGTGAGAAAACAACATGGGAATAAGGGAAGCTGTGACTTTCTATGCAAAATTTAGCCTGTATATAATCTAGCATTTTAAATGAGCATTTTGCAACCGAGACCAAATGTCAATCATCTCTTGAGGTTTTCTACTATGGACTAACATCAGATCTACATAAGAACAGATGTTATTCTTATTTTTCTCCTCGATATCAAATGTCCTGAAGCCTTTGTGTTTCTCTGGAACGAGGCCGAGTTTCTGAAGGCACATTCCAGTATAAACGTCATCAATGGGGTAGAGATGGACCCGGTCAGTTATGTTATACAGCCTCAGAGCCAGGTGGCCGGAGTAGAGAAATCCACCTCCACCTGCATACGGTGGGTAAACCCCAGAGAAAACCACCTCTGGGATGTAGTACTTCAGTTTCTTGTCTCGATGAGGGCCAGCATTGTGGATCACATCACCTATAAACAAATCTTTGGCTTTGTGCTTGGGTAAGCTATTCAAGTAATTCAGGATGTGATGAGTGTTCACAAAAACATCATCATCGCCCTTGAAAACGAACTCAGTGTCTGGGCAGGAAGTGCTTACCCACCTGAGAAACAGCACTTCCTTCAGAGACAAGTTGAAGAAAGTGTCTCTGTAGTTCCACATAAGAATGTCTTGGTGCTTCTCACTCTCAAATTTCAGCATGTCTGAAAGGTCAGGGTGGTTGTCCTCTGGGGGGGTCTGGCCCAGCAGGAAGACCCGCACAACTGTCTGGTTCCCCGTGTTGGTTTCTCTGCCCCAGGACTCCCGAATTGCTTGCCTTCTGGCAAAATGTGGAGTGAGGGACTTAATCGCCAGCAGTAAGAAGGGTTTCTTTGCACATTTATTTGGCTGATCTATAAGCAGTGAATAATTTCGACATCTCAAATACAGGAGAAAGTCTTTAAACCTGTCCGGCAAATTGTTAAAATCTGTCACAACTGATGTGACCCTCAGGTCAGGTTCACAATAATTCAGATGGCTTATATTTGATGACCCGTTTCCGTCCCCCGTCTGGTTGGCCAACACGCTCAAAATGGGATTGTACCGCTTGTTCAGCTTTTCCTGCTCTCTGTTCCAGTATGCCTGGGGAGGTACACTAGATACCTTCCAGAACTTTTCTTTGGGTATTATTACTTCCCCCTTTCCATTTTTTTCTTGGCTGCTGCTTTTGGAGACTTCCACAATCAAATAAATGAAGACATTTGCCATCATCAGGACACCCAACAACTTTATTCTTCGACGTCCAACACTCATTTCTCATATCTGGAATAGAAGGCAGGAAAGTATTACATTAATTAGATAATTATGAGTTTGCAGTTGCATGTACATTTTTTTTAAGAGAGAGAGAAAAAAAGAATCAATTTTATTTATTTTTTCATCTGGTTTTTGTTTCTCCAACACTTCGTTGTATATATGGTGCTGGGGTTCAAAACTGAGTCCTTCTGCATGTCAGGCAAGGCTATAACCACTAAGCCGCCACTCCCACCCCTGCACGCACATTTTAATTCATCTTACTTGACTTTTTGTCTCCCCAGAAAGAGTGGTTTAGAGCAAGGACTCTAGACTTGCCAGCTCTGGCTCAAATCATGGCTCTTTCTCTCTAATTATGTGACCTTTAGCCAATGGTATAACTGATGTCTCAGTTTCTTCATCTGTACAGTGGGGACAATAATCCACTTCAAAGGATGGTTGTGAGGAATGCACAATTTTGTATACAAAGCTTTTAAAATTGTGCCTGGCCCATAGCGGTTAACATCGCTGTTGTTTAAGAACCAGAAGACAGAGATGAGGATAATTAGATAACCTCGCAGGTGTTCAACTTCTTTGTTTACAACGTTACATACAAATTAGTTGCAAAATAGTTTGCCATTCATAACAAATGTATTTTATATTGTGATTTCTTATTATTATAATTATTATTAGATTGAACTCAGGGGAGCTTTACTACAGAGCTATATCCCCAGTGCTTTTTACTTTTTTAAAATTTTGAAACAGGGTCTCCCTATGCTGCTAATGGTCTTGCTAGGTTGCTGAGACTGGCTTTGAACTTGTGTTCCTCCTGCCTCAGCCTCCTGAGTTGCTGAGATTATAGGCCTTGTGACCAGCCATATTTTCTGTGTTGCACTGTGTACAACATATCATTCACTCTAAATTTCAATCTTAAAGGAATTCTGGTCCTTCAATTATTTCTCATCTCACCATTTTATAAATAAGGAAACTGAGGCACAGGATTAAGATGCCCGGAGAGCTAGGAAGCAGAAAAGACATTCGCTACACTGTATATTCTGAGTAATAAAAGGAAAAGAAGATTCGACAGCTTTATCCTAATAGCCTAAAACTGAGATCAAACCAAATACCATCAACAGGAGAAGGAGTTATCATGGTATATTCATAGATGGAATATCCGTCAGCAATAATGAGGAAAACAATTGTTACCAGAAACCCTACATTGTTAGTGAAAGCCAGATCCCAAATTTCCATTATTTCTATGAAATTCAAGAATAGGCAAAGCCAATCTAGGGCCCAGAAATCCAAACGTTAAGGAAGTGGGGGGTTTTGAGAGGGGAGAAGGACTTTCCTGGGATACAAATAAGAAGTACTGTGCTAATCTGGGTCAGGATGAGAACATCTGTCAAAGCTCAAGGTCTCAATTGTGACAGGCGAAAAAGCAAATAAATGCAAATGGCATTTCAGTAAAGCATAAAGGATTTCAGGCTATGGGCAACAGAGGAACAAACAAAGATAAGGAAATGTTTTCTGGGGACAACTCCAAGACTCAACAGATGACCTGCGCAGGAACAACTATTTAGACAAGCTTAACATTAAAAAGACACCCAAAGAAGTGGAATGGCAGAACACTATAAAGAGCCATTAGGGTCAATTCACAACTGGAAACTAATCCTTAAGCACTGTCACTTTTATCCCCACTGATACCCAAGGAAACAAATTTAGAGCAGGTAGGGCAGAGACAGAATCAGCCAAGGCCATGGGATTCAATGCTAGCCACTCTTCTCCCAAAATTTCTAAAACAAAGTGGTCTGACTATTTTAATCAAGAACAGTATTTACTTTTTAAAAATAGAAGTGGATTTTTAAGTTCACTGGGTTCTAACAAACAGTCCCAAGGTGAAAGAACATTTGTCGTGCAGAGAAGGCTGCGAACCTATGACACAGCGCCAATCAGATCCATAGAAACTCACAGCTATTTTGTTTCCCCTAAAATCTCTCTAGTAGATCTTAATCGAGTGGATTATATTTAATGCTGCTAAACCCTCTATAACCACAGGTCCAAGATATTAAAAGAAAAAAATAACACCTGCATCTATACTGAGCATGTACAGACTTTTCTCCTTTGTCATTCTTCCCTAAACAAGACAGTATATGACTATTTCAATAACATCTACACTGTATTGGGTATTTTAAGTCTTGCATATAATTTAAAGTATATGGGAGGATGTGCTAGGTTGTGTACAAATACTAATACCATTTTATATAAGGGACCTGAGCATCCAGGGATTCTGGTATCCACAGGGGTCCTGGAACCAAATCTCTGTGGAAACCAAGAGAGTACTCTTTCGGTAAAAGGGTTTGGTTTTGGTATTACTATTATTATTATTATTATTATCATTATTTTAAGAGATGGAATCTTGCTGTGCTGCTCAGGTTGGGCCTAAACTCCTAGGCTCAAATGGTCTTTCCATCTCAGCCTCCCACTTAGCTGGGACCACAGGTGGGCACTGCTGGAACCAGTCTCAAGCCTTTGCATATCTAAAGAATGTAGTAGGGCTGGAGCCGGGGCTCAGAGGCGGTTATGTCCTGCATGTGCAAGTACTTGGGTTCAAACCCCAGTACCCTTGTACACAACTAAGTGTCAGAGCAACGAAGGTCATGTGAAAAACTCAATAAAAATTGATTCTCTCTGTCTCTTTCACTGTCCTTCTCTTAAAAAAAAAAAAGTAGTAAAAAAAGAAAGTTACATAGGTGTCCTCAGCTCACCAAAGCAAGCAGTCTCCCATCACCAACCCATGTCCCCTCACCATCCCCCCGCCCATCACTACCTACTTCTAACCCTCCAGAATCCCACCACTGAGTCAGCAATAAGAAAAAAGGGCCTTCTGCTCCCTTCCAAAGGAGGAGGCCACAAGACATTTCTTACTTCTTATAGTTCAAAGCACTTCAAGTCACATGGTCTGAACAACTTCAAATGATTTTTTGAGCAGATCTGATAAGCTCCCTGCAGGTACACCTCAGGCAACCTTGACCTCTTCGCTATGGTCCTAACTTAAAAAGCAGGCAGGTTCAACTGGTCACAGTGCATTTGCATAGGCAGCTGACACAGATGAAGGCCTGGCCATCCATTTTAGCAAATAAATAACAAAAACACTTAAAGGCTTTCATTTGTTTCTAATTTCCAGACTTGAGACAAAATACTTTTCAAAAATAATTGGTTTTCAGGCTGGAGCGGTGGCTCAGCGGTTTCGGCGCTTGCCTGGCAAGCACGAGGACCCGGGTTCAAACCCCAGCACCACGTACACAACTATGTGTTGGAGTAATGAAGGCCATGTGAAAAATTAAATAAAGTTGTTTCTCTCTTTCTCTGTCTCTTTCACTGTCCCTCTCTCTTTTAAAAAAAAAATTGGTTTTCTCCAAAATAGGATGGTTCTCCAAATGCAAAAGTAGCCCTTGACCCTAGGCTGAGAGAAGAGCAATAAGGACAAGGATAAATGGAGAAGAACTACAACCAGGAAAAAGATCTGGAAAGGTACTCAAGAAAAACCAAGCACCAAAAACCAGTACCCATTACGAATGGCGAAATACCAGGCATAAGTTTTCAACTCAGTGAATGGAACTGAGACACCAAAAGGCAATTCCTGAACTCTCTGAAGTAAAAGATGACAGCTTACAGAGGAAAAAAGGAGGCAACAACATTGTACTGAGCAGGCTGTGAGCTTCCGGAGCTGTCGCCTAGGAAAAGATGCAGGCGAATGACACAGAAAAATGACTGCAGGCAAGTCAGTAACTTATGCATCCAGGTTGTGAGGAGGCCATGGATGCTTGGAATGCAGCCACAACCATGTGACATTTCCATTCCGAAAGCTCCAACCCTTCTTTTGAGAATACTTTAAGGACTATATTAGGCTCACTGACCCTGGCCAAAATTTCCAATTTTATCTGCTACAATTCAGGCCTTTATTTCCTCTCAGTCAAGACCCAGTCAAGATACGAGTCCTCACGTCATCTCAGCCCAAGACAGGTCTTATGCCTGGCTCTCTATGGAAAACCATCTCCACGTGGCTGTTGCCCAAGCCGTCCAGCAGACTGAGCATCATCTTGTCCATTTGTGTCCCCTCCAGGAACAGAGTGGATACCATTGTACAGTGAGGAAAATGAAGGTTGGAGGGAAAGGGGAGGGCCGTGAATCATTTGCCCTGAGTATGACACAGAAGTTAAGTGGGAAAGGAAGAAGCTCAGCGTCCTGCTGGCTCCCAATGCAGGGCTGTCTGAGTGTCCTCCTTATTCTACAAGGCACAAACACATTCTGTAAACTGAGCCCAGGTTCACAGTAAGTCTCAGGTACTGGCTCAAGACCAAGGCATGGGGTCACGGACATCTGATCGTGGCCAAGAGTCTTCAAAGAAAGAGAAATAGGAGCACCTACCAGATCCTGCCCCTCCAGACAATGGGCCAGCCTTTCTTGGAACAGCCTACATTCCCAATGGCTCAATTTGGGGGAACTCTACCCATTACTTGCCAAGGATATTTCTTGCCAACTTAACTGAGGAGAAAGAGTAGAAAACACAAGATTCTCAACTGAATACTTCGTTAAGGTTTTATGTCATCTTTCACTTGCAACCTGCACGCAGGCTCTTGCATAAGAACTCTGTTTTTTAGTCCCCGCTTATTTTTTTTTTTTTTGTACCAGGATTAAACGCAGGGGCACTTAACTGCTGAGCCACATCCCCAGCCCTATTATTTATTTATTTATTTTTTTGAGACAGGGTCTCACTAAGTTGCTGAGAGCCTTGCTAACGTGCTGAGGTTGGCTTTCAACTCGCAATCCTCCTGCCGCAGCCTCCAGAGTCACTGAGAATACAAGCATGGACCACTATGCTTGGCGTGCTTTGAGACTTACAACAAACTGAAGGGGAAATGATAAAGCAATGACTCCCATCTTTATGGGAAAAAGCTAAGTATCTTAATTAAATATTCCCATTGCAGTTATAAAGACCAATTATGTGTCCTTTTTTGAGCCGGAAGTTACATTGCTTAAAAAGAATTTGAGGAAGAATTATTTACCCCAAAGCTGGGGGGAAATGGCATGAACCCTGTGAAACACAAGAATTTTTATAGTGGAGAAATTCACATATGCAAAGAACAACCTTAGCTCTTTACTTACCCCAATAGGAAAGACACAGTTTTCAAACTTCTACAATTGTTGATTTTGTTTAACGAGAAACAACTTCCTTCTTTATTTTGCAACTAAAATACTTAGAAAGGAATGTGAAAACAGGGAAAATGTTAGCTGAAAATGGATCACAAACCAGAATGGATGCTGCGCTTACATTATGTGAAGAGCCAGATAAAAGCCGCACACCACAGAACTGGTTTGTTCAGGAAAGGAGGACTAGAGGCTGTCCCAACATCTTTTAAGGCTGCTTCCCTGGAAACTGTCCTTCCTGGGAAGGGAGCACAGCACGGGGTCATAGAGGCTCGGCTCCCACCTCCGCAGCCCCTCCGCAGCCTGTCACTGACTGCACGGTGCACACACACTGCCTCACCACACCTGAGCCCTGCAGTGGTTCAGAGCAGCTGTCACTACCTTGACCCACTTCACCCGCACCCCTTGCCTGTGCAATACCTGGGACTCCTAGAGCTGGGTGGGATGGCACACGCCTGTAACACCAGCAGTTCCAGAGGCTGGGGCAGGAGGATCTCAAGTTCAAAGCCAGTCTCAGCAACTTAGTGAAACCCTGTCTCAAAATAAAATATAAAAAGGCCTGGGGATGTGACTCGTTGGTTAAGTGAACCTACGATCAATCCCTGGTTTAAAAAAAGAAGAAGAAAAAAGAAAGGACTCCTAGATGTAATTGTACAGTGTGAATATGCATGCTTTATTTTGATAAATCTGCACCAGGCACCAGCAATCCTACTACTCTAAACACCCCTCCACAAATCTTGCAGATGGGGGAAAGACCGAGGCACAGGGGAATGATAGAATCTGTCTGAGGTCACACAGCCAGTAAAAGGAGAGCCAGGATTCAAACCCAAGCAAAACAGTCCCAGAGTCTGAGTTTTAAGCCGTAAAGAAAGTGGATCCTGACACACAGCCTACCATGAAAGGAACCTAATGGATTCGAGTTTTATTTTCAATGGTTAATCTTCTTAGAGTAATTATTTTAAAAGCTTCATATTTACACATTTTAACCCACAAAACTACCATGAGACAAGAATCAGATGTGGGAGGCAGGGATGTCCTAAATAATATTTACTGAATTATCGCTCAGGCAAAATGTAGTCACCCCTCCTTTGATGATAGGGGAGGAAATGGGAATCTTGGGTTCCCAGCCAGGAAGCAATGAAGGGAGGAACCAAGCCAGAGCAGTCTGCTTCCAGACTGCTACATGTTGCACTGGAACATGGGGAAAGATTACCAAACTGTGAGAACAGACGGTGACTTCTGTAGCTTTCTCTATGACCTCGGGGAAGCCAATTCCTCAAGACCTTAGTTTCTCGATTCCTTTTCCCTCATACAAAACCATGGTTGTCAAAAACACCCATTTTTTAGTTTCCCACGGTTCTATCAACTGGCAGCTGTGCTCCTTTTCCCCCAGGCCTCCCCTCCCACCCAGCCATAGGAGGTGACCAAGGCTACCAGCTTCCACTTTCCATCGGTTTAACGCCAGTCAAGAGCAAAGACCTTCATCAGTGACTTAGACTTTACTTTCTTTAAGACCCCAAAATACTGAAACAATTCCAATGTTTCCAGTTTCTAGTCTCAGTAGACTAGAAATCACTGAATTGAATGATCCTAAAATGTTTCTTCCTGTTCTGAAAGCTCTGTAAACATTAAGGCAAAGTCCTAACCAGCAGATGTGAATACAACCAAAGTGGCCACCCACAGTCCATTCTCACAGAACCCTGAGGCAAGGACTGGCCTCCCCACCCCGCAAGGGGCTGAGGCAAGCAACACACCCACTCCAGACCTAAAGCCTGGGCCAAGATGCTCTACACTACCCACAGCACCAAGGTGGTGTGGTGACCTTAAATATCCTCCAAAGGCCCATATCCTAAAGGCCGAGTCAACTTCATCATGCTACGGGCAACCTTTAACAGGTAGGGCTTAGACGTAAGTCACATCACTGTGTACACGTCCTTGAAGGAGATATTGGGACCTGACCCCTCTTCTCCTGCACCCGCTGCCCTCTGCTTCCTGGCCAACGTAAGGTGAGCAGTTTTCTCTCCTATACACTCCCACCATGATGAACACTGCCATCACAGGCTCAGAAGAGGAGAGTCAAGTGACTATGGACTGAAACCTCTGATATCATAAGCAAACAAACCTTTCCTTCTTTAAGCTTATTTATCTCAGGTGTTTTGTCACAGGGCCAGAAATCCAATTAACATGAAGGCTAAGGATTAAAAAAAAAAAAAAGGCAGGAGCCTCTTTAATCATGAAATAAAATCACCAGACACCGTCACTCAATCAGGCTGAGACAAGGAGGATAGAAATCCAAACTTGTGACTTGACTCCAGGACAATCTGATTCAGCAGCCTCCAGTCTAGGGGGTCCTGCTTCCTGCTCACTCTTCTGCTCACACCCAATCCACAAATCCCCAGAGGCAGAAAGAAGCAGCCCAAGCCCACTGCCACACAATGAGGGCAGAGAACCACTGCCTGTCCCTGCTCTGGGGGTCTGGCAAGAGTGGCTTGCCTACATCTTCACCTCCTAGGCTGTTCCATCTGTGCCTGCTCTTTGCCAGCCCTTTCCAGGTTCTGCTCAGACAAGCAGAGACAGTTTGCAGCTAAGTGGTTCTAGGGGAGAGAACAGCTTCCAGCATTCCCGGCAGATGGCGGGACGATAAAGATATGAGCTCACAGGCTCAGTGGGTCCAGAAGGGCTGGGCCATATCTAGAGCTCATTTGAAGCAAGAGGCCTGGCCTGGTTTCCTGCCAGGGCTGGGGCAGGGGAGCCCCAGGACTCCCCCCAACTCTCTTGCTGAGAGGCTGGCACTAGGCTGTGTCTGCCTCCGCTTTCTGCCCTGTAAATTACAGAACTATAGGCTAAATTTAAGGAATTTGGTTCCTAGCCATTACTTTTACCCTTCATGTCCAAAATTAAAAGGAGAAAGTACTTCTAATGAATCTATTCACCTACACATCCCCACAGGCAACACTACAGATCAAAGTATCTGTCAGTGAGTGTTCTGGTCCTCAGTGATTACAACTCCTCCAAAGCCCTGCACAGCTGATTTGCTCAGATTATATTTATCATTTAAAATGAAATTAATCACAGTGTGTAGGTGGAGCTCAACAGTAGAACACTTGCCTAGCACATACCAGGCCCTGGGTTCAATCCCCTGTGCTGAAAAACAAAGCAAAAATAAATAAATAAAATTAACCACTAGATTTATTTTTTTAAAAAAAGTATAGAATTATCAGAAAAGGGGGAGGGAAAGAAACAATGTCAGGAAGGTCATCTTGCCCTGCCTTTAATAAATCTGAATGGGTTTTAGGTCCTCAGTGGAAAGATTATGTAATTTTAAAACAAGGCTAGGAGATGTTTGAGGATGGAGATGTCACAGATCCAACTTCAGTCTGGAAAACCAGCCTGGCGAGTGTAGTCAGATAGCCAGTTAAATTCTGGTTATGCTACCTTCTAGCTATGTGATCTTAGGCAAGTTACTTGACCTCTCCAAGCCTCAGTTTGCTCATTTATGAAATGGGGATGATCTAACTCACCATACCAGCCTGTGTCTACCATGCTACAACCATTCAATAGTTCTTCCTCAGGAGTTCTGTTTCCTCTACCAAACAACAGCACATTTCTCAAGTTTTGTCTTTATCTCTTTCGTAAGTTTTCTTTCTGGAAACTTATCTATCCACTTCCATAAACATCACTTCCAAAGATGACAAACTCACCACTGACTTACCTAACTCCAGATCCTAGCTCCTGCACGCCTGGTGGAGATCCTCTTGTGATGTCCTCCCATTCTCAATGGGTCAAGTTCCTGGGCATCCGAGCATTGCTTTCAATCATTTCTTCCCCTGCTCTTCATATTTAGCTGGGAGCCAGGCCTGTGTTCCCATCTCCATAATGTCAAATGTACCTCCTTTTCCTCTTTGCTTCTCCTCTATTTAGCTCAGGTTCTGCCACTGCCTAGAGTCTAAAGCCTCACAGTCCATTCTGTTCCCCATATACTCCATTCCCCACTAATCAGTCTCAGTCCCTGCACATACTCTCCCTGATCAAGCTGCTCCCCGAGTACAGTCAGTCACCACCAACACACTGCAGCCTAACTCTGCAGCTTCATCCCAGAGCTTGAGAGCCCAGGACTCCATCACTGCTTCTCTTCTGAGAGATGATCTGCCCAAGAAGTGCCCAGCCAAAGCACCAGCCCCACCCCTCAGGGGTCAGGGTATCCTCTCCAGGCCAGGATGGCCCACCCTCAGACAGCTGCCACAATCAACATCAGTACTCTGTGCCATCATGATGCCCCAGCACACGACACTCAGCATTTGCTGAAGGAACAGACATGCTGGTCATCTGGTCAAGGTCACTGAACACAATGAGTATTAACGAAAAAAAATGGATTTATTAAAATACACATCCTTTCTCCAAAGGGATGATACAGAAAAATCACCCATGGCCTGGTGAAGTGCAGGTACGTATTTAAATTATATAAATCCATCTCACTTTATTAAGTACAGAAGGACAATAGGAAAAATTTGAAGGATGCTCTAGAGTTAGGAGACATGAGTTTCAGAAGCAGTGAATCCATATTTGGACCTAAGAGGGTAGGGGTGAGATCTTCAGAGGTAAGCAGGCGCAGGAAGTGCAACCACCACCACCCCAGGTTCCCCTAGTCAGGCCCACACCCTCCAAAAGTAGCATGTACACACGCTGCCTGAGCATCCCCAGACAGGAAGGCAGGTGAGGGCTTCAGCAGGGCTTCCTCTGCAGCACACCAGAGCCACCCAGGTGAGGGCTCCATCCTCCACAGCAGAGCCGCCCTCCCGCTGCATTCCAAAATGGGGAGGCCTCCACCTCCTTCCTGGAGAGAGCCAGACCTCTAGCACTTGTTACCTACATGGCCAAGACAGCAGAGGGATGTGATGAGCCTGCCTAAGGCAAGGAACCAAGGGCATCGACTTAACCCAAGGTGGAACCGAAACTTCAGAGAAAAATGCGCTAATGCAGAGAGGGAGTCCCTTCCTGGGGAGTCTGAAGCCCTTATTCAGAATCTGTACATGGCATGGGAAGTGTTTCCTTCTGACCTCAAGGACCTTAGTGTAAGCACGTGTAGCCTGTCGGGTTCTCAGAAAAACCTCTAAAGACTTCTCTCTGATGTGGCCTTCTGCTTGCTCAGTTGAGCTGCATGGGATGTTTTACAGTCTAGGTCCACCCAGGAGACAGTAATTTAAGCAAGGGAAGTTTAATTCGAAGAATATGATAACAGTAATTATAAAGATGTAAGAATCTAAAGGGTAACCTAGGACAGATGAAAAGTACCCAAAAGGACAAATTTAGAAAGGGGGGCTTCACAGTTTCCTGAAGAAGGTATAGGTGGCAGCAAAGCTCCTGGAACTCAGGCCAGAGAGTGGCCACATTCAGCAGCCAAGCAGTGGCCAGCAAGGCTGTGGGGTGGACAGGCGAGCAGGTGTGTGGGAGGGAGATGCACACAGGGAGTCTTGGGGAGCTGCTGGAACTGGGAACAGATGAGGCTTCCTCTGCAGGAGCTCTGCACATTGGCGTACAGCTGGGCAGGGCAGCTCAGGGAGTGCCCAGGACACAGTAGATGAATGTTCACACACGGCAGCTCAGGACAGGGTGCAGGGAGCAGAGATCTGGGTTGGGCACAAGCCACTTTGTCTCAAGCTCTCAGTTCACCACTGTAGCCGGAGAGAGAAAGCAAAGCGACAGCCAAATGCTGAAAGAAGCTTGGCCTGCAGGCACCAAGGAGTGCAGGAACACCAGCAGGTTCTCTAGGAACCCAGACTCGCATTCTCACCATGGACACAAGGCACTGGGCTCAGGACGGGAAAGCAACAGCGGATGACTTTGGAGCAAAGAGCAATAACTGAAAAACTGGTGCAAGCTGTAGATCCCTATATCATCGATCCCAAGTCATCCCTAACCATACACACTTTTATTTAAGTCCAGAGTTAAGGGGAAAACATGCATCCTGTACAATGGATTGGCAGAGAAGCAACGGAGGTATACAATATTCCTCTGGCTGACACTAGGGGATGAGGCAGCACCTGAATGGGGCTTGCAACACGGCAGAATTCGGAAATGTGGGGAGAATAAGGCAGCGGATGAGATGGATATTTAGGATGAAGAGAGAGATGTACTGAGCCTTTTTGGGGGGGAGTACCAGGGATTGAACCCAGGGGCACTTAACAGCTGAGCCACATCCCTAGCCTGTTTTTATTTTGAGATAGTTCTCAGGAACTCGCTACATTGCTGAGTTGGCTTTGAACTTGTCATCTTCCTACCTCAGCCTCCAGAGCTGACAAATGCCACTGATGCCAATTGCTCAAACGGGCATCTTTCACGTCTCCTCTATTTTAAAAAGGGAAAATTACTACATTGTAACACAGAAATACGCAATGGGGGGGGGATGAAAAACTCCACATTGGATGTCCATGATGATCACAAACATGGCTGGCTTTTATGTTCACTGAGTTTTCACTTCTAGAAAGTAGATTCAGAGCACAGGTCTGGGTGGCCTCTGACAAGAATGTTTGGCCTGCCTCACCAACTGCTAACCAATGGACCTGAGCTTCTCCGACTCTCCCCGTAACAGGAAACAAAGCCACGAACAACCTCCTGTGTACAACTTCTTTTCATCCTGTAAGTATCAACTTTGGAAAAATTACAAAGGGAACACAACTTGTTGAAGTCATTAACATCTAATCAAGGGATTCCCCTTACCCTTTCCCTTAGTCCCTGGCAAAAGGAAAAGTCAGACAGATTTACCCTCTCATTGTACACCCAAGAACAAGACGCCATCAACACAGACAGTGGACACTGTCTTAAAAAAGAACACATCCCTGTTTTAATTTATAACATCTTTCCAAAGACTTCCTTCCTGATTTTCCTACTCCACCTGCCCTTTGCCCATTTTTCTAACTCAGGATGTTTTCATCTCATTTAATCTTTACAATGAGCTAAAAAAAGGTGAAGTGATTAGTTTAAGGACACAAAGCCAATCTGGGTAGAGCCAGAGTTGGGGCTTTGGACACCATCAGCACTGTGGTACTCAAAGAGGATTCGAAGGATTCCCAAGTAAAGTTGTGCTTCCTAAAAATAATTAAGGACCTGAAATCAGTGGCATTTATTGGCTACCCAGGAACATATAAACAAATTCAAGGAAGGCCAGGGAACTGAAGGTCTTTAAAGAGTCAAAATGAGAAAGAAACAATGGGGGCTGGAGCAGTGGCTCAGCACAAGGGCACGGGTTTGAACCCTAGCACCTCGTACACAATGAAGTGTCAGAGCAACGAAAGCCACATGAAAAACCAGGTGGCGCTGATTCTCTCTTTCTCTTGCTGTTCCTTTCTGAGAGAGAGAGAAAGAGAGAAATAATTAGACAAAATGGCCACTTGGGAATCCTCCCTGAACGGAGGTATCCAAAGGCCCTGGTCTGGTAATGCAGGCACCTTCCATACCTAGGGTGGAATCCTTGCAGACTTTTGTTTTGTGATTCATGGGTACTTTTGATGAGTGAGCTATTTATCCATAATAAAGAATGGGAAATTGGCAAGAGCTTAAGCTAGCCTAGTCACAAACATGTTCAGGCAGAGCCTTGTGTCAGAGCTGTTTACACAGAGAGGAAATCTGCCTTCCACACCCGCCCCCCCCCCCAGTACCACACCCTGAGGAAGGGACCTGCTGCAGGCTCGACCCCCTGCTCTCCTCCTCTGGCAGAACACACAGCTGGCCTGGGAAGCAGAGGTGACGGAAGAACAGTGCTAACCACGAATGGACCATCTCACTCTCTTACTTATTCTGCCAATAGCATTCATGTGCATTCCACATGTGAATCATATCCCAATTTCATTACCAGAGAGAAGCCACAAAAGTTTGTTTTCCAGGGCTGAATAGATCACCTGTTCCAACCAACTCACTCACAGTAGAGGAGACCAAGGTCCTTAGGGACAAAAAGCTGTGCCTGGGGTACCCTAGGGAGGAGAAGCAGGACTGTCATTTCCCATGGGTACAGTGAACTATTATTAATGACAAAGTCATTTTCCACAGTCTATAGCTTCAATTCTGGGTCATCAGCATAAACAACAACAACAACAACAACAACAAAAAACCTCATTGGCCCCTGTACTCCCATTCTTTCCACCCTGGATGGGGCTTGCTTTTACTCTTTCCTCCTTGCTATTACAACATCTCACCCATGTTTATCTGACCTATCACTGTGTGATAACATGTCAGACATACCAAATAATGCCTGGCTCTATCTCTAGAGCTCCCTGCTACTGCAGATAATAAATGTGAGGAACAGGAAGACACAGGAAAGAGGGGCGGTAAAGAAAGATCTTTAATCTTTTTGAGAATATTTAACACTGTGCTAAATAATCATTCTTGGATAATTTCTTTCTCTCTTTCTCACACCCTAGTTTCCAGCCCCTCCCCCACCACAGCACCCTTCCCTGGCCCCTGGCAGTCTATTTGCCAGTCCTGGACACTCCTGTCCACAAAGTCATAGCCTTTTCCAATTCCCGAGCTTCCCCCTCAACACCTCACCCATCGGGACTGTGTAAGGAACAATGTCAAGGCATCACTTAAAACCATCTCTCAGGAAACAGTCACATGCAATTTAAATTAATCTATAAACAAACATGGACTCAAGGGATGGGCAAGGGAGGGAGAGGCAATTAAAAATTAATAAATATGCACATGCATAAATTGCAGTCCTGGACTAGAAACAGATCCCATTATATAAACTGAGTTATCAAGCTGACCTTGTGTAAGTGCTTCTGGAAATATGTAGGCTGTCAGCCCTGGCCTGGCAACCTTGGTGTGTAAAGGTGTGGGGGACTGGGGAGGTAATGTGGCATCTGCTAAGGGGGGCTACTCAGGTCTACAGACACATATACAGAACTGCTGGGGAAATCAATGAAGAAGGAATATTTTCATGTACATAACAGAAAAGTGACATCTAGTAGAATGTATAAAAATCCAATTAATGGCCAGTTAACAAAATTAAAAGTTTGATTCCCTTCAAACTCTTAATTTTCAAAATAACATCATTCCCCAACCCACAGTTCTACAGGTTGTGGTAACCAACCAGAAACATAAGTAAAAAAATTAAATTATAAAACAATCACTTTACTGTTAAATACTTGGGCAACTAAATTCAATGCATTTCCCATGGCATAAAGAATCATCTATGTCACTTATAACTGGGACTTGCTGGACAAAACTCAAAACAACCGCTGTCCTTCACAATCCTATTAATTATATTTGGCAATTCTTATCCCATGAAATACAGAGTTTGAGAGCATCTCTATAATTTTCCTGTAATATAAATGTTTGTATTTGTTTCCCTTCCAAAATAAAAATATAAGCTCCAAAAAGAAGCACTGTGAGAACATTCACCAACTGGGGCCTGCATAAAACATATTAATAAATTGCCTTCTTTTGTAACTTCAATAAACATTTAAATTTATACCAATGACATTCATTGTGTTTATTTTAAGAACTTAATAAATTGCCTTGGGAGGTCTCAATTTCCTGGCTGTTAGGATGTAGGTTCTCAGTGACACATTTTCTTAAAAGAGAACATGTCCTTGGTTACCGTGAAGGGGACACCAAGGAGCATAAGGACCACAGACTCTAGGACTCCTTGACTTACCCATGTGGAGTATCTTAGAGGAGCAGACTTGAGAAAGTTTCCTGACTCACAGCCTGGCATGAAAATTAGAGAACAGAGGCTAGGGTTGTGGTTCAGTGGTAGAGCGCATGCTTAGCATGTGCAAGGCCTTGGTTTCAGTACCTAGCAACACACACACACAAACCCATACAGAACATTCTGTAAAATTAGCCTGTGCAGAGATTTTTAAATATTGTATTAAAATAAAGGGAACTGACAGGAAGGCTGGCCAAGGATCTGACACCTTGGAGAAGGGAAATAATACAAGAAATGGGATGGTGATATCAGGGACACTCCTTTTAAGAAGACAAATTAGCAACTACGCTCAGAGTCCCAAGGGCTCCTTCATATGCCAGTAAGTGTGCCAAGGGCCCAATTGGAAACATCCTGTGACATGGTTACAAAGGTACCCTCCTTTTACAAATAAGCAAGCTGGCTCCCAGGATGTGAAACTTGTCTGAGGTTCCAAGAGCACAGGGAGGTGCAAGAACTGGAAACTGATGCCCCAACCCCCACTAAGCAGTCTCACAAAGACCTGATCCTAGATCTACACATGACAACCTCAAAATCCCCTCCTGGCAGCCTTCTGCACACAAGAATCCCTTAAAAACAACTTCTATCCTCCCCACCCATGCCATCGCTTAGGCTGGCTTCTCTCAGCTCAAAATGCCCTTTCTCTTGCTGCTCAGTTCTACCCCCACCTTGAAGGCTCAGGTTCAAATCTTGCTCCTCCTCTGTGAGCATCAGGGCAGTATCCTGGGATTAATCTTCTCCTCCTGGCACTCAGGATCTTCCCAAACTGGAGCCCCTCTAAAGAAGCATCATCATTTAGTCACCTAGAAAACCAACCTCCACACAAGCAATGCTTCCCAACTAGGATGGTTCCAAGAGACCTGAGATCCAGCCCTGAACCCCAAGCAAGGAAGAACTACACATCCACCCAGAAGTGCCATAAATAACTGACAAGAGCTGCACCCAACCACCCAACCGCCACATGCCAGGTACCACTCCTCACACACACAGAGCCCCCTTCAGTGACATGTGACCCTGGGTGGCACAAACAAGCCAAATGGCTCCCTCTCCCAGTTCCCCATTTCTGATTCCTTTTTTGCCTCTTCTCTCTTTTTCAAGTGCTGGGTAAATTTCAACTAGTTCATGGTAGGTGCTTGAGCACTATGATTTCTAACTTGCTTTTTAAAATATTAAATCATGTGAGTTTAGAATGCATAGCCTCAAAACAAATGACCTTTTGGCCTTTTGTACAAATATCCTATCTAAGGAGGGGGGTGGAGGAATCATTCAATCATTCAATCATTCAAGCAAGACTTATGGCTACTTATTTAAAGAAGGTGAAACAGTAACACAGCTTTCTCCCACTACTTGCCAAGAAAAACATGTGTTGCCAAAATAAAAGATACCATGCTGTTTGCTCAATACACGGGCACGGGCACATGGAGGAGCGGCTTGGGAAGTGGGCCTCTTTTGCCAAGTAATTTAAATCACCTCAGCTTTAAGTATGAGTATGAATGTCACCGTCACACACTGTACACTGTCACAGGTATGGGGCCCCAGGACAGCAGCAATCCGTTCTTGCGCCTGGAGCTTCCACCCCCAACAGCTGGGCGGCGCTCATTCTCCCTGGGCAATGCCCTCGAACCCCGACAGCCTCCCAACTGGTGTGGAGCTCCACACCCCCTTCCACAAGGTCACCAGTGGGGAGGGACTGAAAAACACAAGCTGTTCCACTGAAAACACTACGGGTCACCTGAGGCCTCACTATACCCTTCTCTGAGCCCTCCTTGCTTGAAAGCTTCCATTATCAACAGTTTGTTGTTTGTTTCGTTTAAAAAAAAAAAAAAAAACATGATCCAAAAGAACCTTCAGGAACAAAAACTCAAAAGAGAAACATTCTGTTAAAAATAGCTGTATTTGTGAGGGATATTTTAAGTCCATTTGGGGAAAATAATTCCTTATGTGGCGAAGGAAGAGAAAAGTAAAATGGCCTCATCTCAGAATAAAAGCTACAATAGTTCCTCACAAACTTCAAATTCAGCCATTAAATAATAAATGCAAAAATATACTTCATTAGTTCAGTTTCTGTGAAGAATTGATTCCAGGACCCCTGATGCACAAGTTATTTATTTGTTTGTTTATTTAAAGAGAAAGGGAGCGAGTGAGAGAGAAAGAATCTTTTCTATTTATTTTTTCATCTGGCCTTTGTTTCGCCAACACTTAAGTTGTATATGTGGTGCTAGAGTTCACACCCAGGTCCTCACACATGCCAGGCAAGTGCTCCAACCACTGAACCACAGCTCCAGCCCCTCAAGTCCTTTATTTAAGATGGCACAGTATTTGCATATAGCCTATGTACAGCCTCCAGCATACATGAAATCATCTCTAAGTTATTTACACTACCTAGTACAAAGTACAATGAAAACAGTTCTTTTCTTTCCACATTTTATTGGTGCATTATAGCTTGTACATCATGATGGGATTTTTTTGTTACATATTTGTACACGCGCACAATACAGCAATATAATTTGATCAGTATCATTCTCCAGGTACTTCCCCCTTCCCTAGTTCCTTTCCTCTACTGATCTGCCTTTGACTTTTCTAAGATTTCCCCCACCCCCACCCCCTTTCTTTTCCTTTTTCCTCTCTAGCTTCCACAGGAGAGAAAACACATGACCCTTGACCTTCTGAGCTTATTTCACTTAACATAATGGTTTTTAGTTCCATCCATTTTCCTGCAAATGACAAAATTTCATTTTTCTTTATGGTTGAAATAAAACTCCTTTGTATATAGATACCACATTTTCCAAAAGCGGTTCTTATACTGTATTTTTTTAGCTTCTATTATTTTGTTTTGTTTTTTCCTGAGTGTTTTTGCCTACAGTTAGCTGAACCCTCAGCTGAGGGACTGACAGATACAGACAGCCACCTGCATTTAGACAGGATGGCATTTGTAACAAACCCATTCTGACCCTTTCTGTGTTAAGACAAATATATTTGATTTTGAAAACATCATTTCCTACTGAACAACTAGGGCCAGAGCTAGTTGTTTTCACACACACACACACACACACACACACACACACCACATTGTATTACTCCCTGATCAGGACTGAAAAAAGTAACACTTCAGAGAAGCATTTGAATGTTAAAGAAAATAAATGATAAAAATTATGAAGCACGGATTATAAACTGTGGCAAGTTTATGGTTTAATAGAAATACCTTACTAGAGTGTTAACACCTTCATATTCACAATTTCAATAGATTCATGCTTAAAATAAACCTGTGAAGGTGGCTGTGCTGGTTTTATCCTATTTTGCAAGGGGGTGGGAAACAAGCTAAGAGGTTGCCACGGTTACAGTGATACTTGATGTCAGCCCTGGAACCTAACCCTCCTCCTGCAAGATCTCCATATCACCCACTCAAGGGTCACTCTCCTCTGGACTCCTGGCCCCAGTGACAACCTTTGCTGCTCTTTAACTACTGGCGATCGCCACTTCTCCACTGCAAGGATCTCTCTCCGCCTGCTTCCAGCACTTGCTCCTTGCCACACCAGTTGTGCTGCCTGGACCTTTTCAATTCCTTTCACCTCTAACATCTTCCAAACCCTTCTTCTACTCTCTGGAATTCCCAGGGCATCCAACACTACTAGCCACTACCTCTACCCACTCCAAGCTTGGGACAAACTCTAGTACCTCCTGACAGCCTTGGTTTCTGGCCCCATCCACCAAAAGGGGCCCTCCCCACAGTGCTGGGCCAAGTCCATTGTTGGTCTTCCCTTACCCCACACTCCTTTCCCCTGCACCCTCTTAGACATAACCACAGAGGCTAACATTTCATATGCTAAAAGGCAGCCCAAAGGACCCATGTCTGCAGTTCACCTCCTCCACACCTTTCTTAATTAGTTTCTAAATCTCATCCCACCCACCATGAGTCATTTCATCTCTCACCTCTTTCAAACACACATGCACTTTAATCCTGTACCACCCCTGCTCTGTTTTTTAATCGAGTTTTTCCCCTACCAAAACTAATAAGGTAGCCCAACTCAGTAAAATGCCAACAAGGACCCACTTAAACTAAGCAACCTCTAAAACAAACAACAAAAACTAAAGTCACATGACTGTTGTTAGGTTGATAAAGTGCTTAGACGGAATATAAAGCTCAAAACAAGGAATAAGGATAAGAATGTGTTAAGTGGGGTGATCAGAGACAGAAGGGTAGGGGGATAATCCCAGGCAGAGGTAACAGCCAGAACTAAGGCCACAGGCAGGAAAGCTAGTGTGTAGAGGGGTGAAAAGGGGTGGAGAGTAGGGTGCCCATGACCTAGAAGGTGACGTGGGTACTTTGGCTTTATTCTGAGGAACACAAGGAACAAGAGAAGTCTGAATAAGGAAATGACCTCAAGTACCTCAAGTAATTTCAGTTTTGGTTTTGTTTTAAGAGGACAGTTTTGTTTTAAGAGAAAGACAGATGGGGGAAAGAAATTTTATTTTATTTTATTTTATTCAGCCTTTGTTTCTCTGACACTTAATTGTACATGTGGTGCTGAGATTCAAACCCAGGTCCTTGTGCATGCCAGGCAAGTGCTCCAACCAAGGAGCCACTGCTCCAGCCCCATAAGTACCTCTCTAGCTTCTTTCCAAGAATAGACTGAGGATAGTAAGCAGCCAATGGGAAGCACACAGCCCCACCAGGGTCTGTAAAATGACCCAGACCCCTGATTGGCCAGCCTCTCAGCCACCTCTCAGGCTCAAGTTCATCCTCCTCAACACAAGTCTGCCCATGACATGACACACCTTTTGTGCCCCAAGAACTTTCCATGGTTTCCTACTGCCTCTGTGAAATGATCAAGTACCACACCTTTGCACATTCACAGAGGCTGTGCTGGAGGCTATTACCCCCTCCAAAGCACCCTGCACCCCAAACTCACAGGGTCCCTTGCTGCTTCCCCTGACATGCTTCAGTATTCTGCTTTCTTGGGCTGCAATCTAATGACCACCTCTGCCTTCCTTTCTCTGCCCCTGAAATGTTACCTGATCATCCTTCAAGGCTAAGTCCAAATGCTACTTCCTCAAGGAGCCTTTCCTGGCTGCGCAACACACTCTTTGCTTACACTTCTCCTGGAGCACACTCTCACTAATCCCTGGTCAGTGTCTGCCCCACAGCCAACTCCATCAAGGCGAGAACCAGAACACACACAGGGCAAAACACAGCGCCGGGCATGCAGCAGGTGCTCCATCAGTGCACACCAGGCACTGAACACACAACCACATCACTCTCAACGAGAGGAAGATCTGAGAACGGCCATTCCCTCTCAGTTACTGCAATGTGGAGGACCCATGGAAGGAGTCTCCATCTCTGGGAACTCCTAAGAGGAGGAACAGCCACAAGCAGGAGCCAGAGTACGGATGGACCTGAACCTAGGCCTTCCAAGATGCCCATCAGCCAAGCATCTTTTCAGCAGCCCGCACCCTATCAAATATGCCTAAAGTGCCCGCAATGTTTTTTTCTTTTTTTTTAAGAGAGAGAGGGACAGTGAGAGAGAGGATGAATTTTAGTTTCTCATGTGGCCTTCATTGCTCTGACACTTTGTTGTGTATGTGGCACTGGGCTTTGAACCCATGTACTCACACATCCCAGGCAAACACCACAACCGCTCCAGCCCACAATGTGCTTTATCTAAGGTCATTCTAGAAGTGTACATGTGCAGAGAAGAGCGCCGACAAGGGTCCAAATCAAGTTAACAGTTAGTATTAAGACGTAGTGGGATTCGTTTTAATTTCCTTCCCCTTATCCTGAACATTGATTGTCTCTTAATAAACGTAAGAAAAACTTTTAGAAAGAATGCCAAAATACCACCCAAGTTACATTTGAAGGAGGAGTCCAAAAATAAAAAATATCAAATAAACACACTGGGGACATGAGACCATCAAATACATAAAACCACTTAGAGTAAGATTACAAAAGTCGAAAACATTTTAAAAGGCTTGTCTGAAGCATGCAATTAAAACAATTGGCCCTGTGCTTTCACTTCTGAAATAATTACTTCACAAAACATAATGCAGCAGTAAATGTTCTTCTGAGCATCTTGGGCACTTACAAGATGCCTCTCATCTAAACTGAACTCTTCCATGCACTTCAGGATCAAATGCAAACCAGTTCTCACCGCTGCCTGCATACTAGCTCATAACAGCTGATCAAAGAGCTCTGTATGGGAGCTCCATGATTTTCATTAGAGAGGAAAAGTCCACAGGACGTAACAGGAGATCAACTATCAACAAATAATACATTTTAAAAAGCTAGCTGTGACATCAACACAGTGTTGAAAGAACAAATTCTGGTTTCTAACTTTCAATAAAAGACCTCTATAACTTTTATAATGAAATGGCTTATTTAAACAGAGAAGACATAATTACGTTAGTTACCACCTTTTCTAATGAAATCAGATGGGGAATGGAAATTGCACATCAGCCATGGTGCTAGGTATTTTAGGTATATCATTCACAATAACTTTCCCAGCATGTCTGTGAGATAGGGCTTTATTTCCTCCATTTCACAATGAGAAAAACGGAGGCTCAGAGAGGCCAAATAACTTGTACACAGTTACACAGTAAGTGGCAAAATAGAACTCGGATCCATGTCCGTTTCACAGAAGACTATACAATGTATGGTTCTGTGATAAGAACATGCAGAACCAATCTATGATGATAAAATTCACATCTATGATGATGTAAGAAAAACAGCTCCCTCAAGGGAGTGGATACTGGCTAGAAAGGATCACCAGGACCTCCTAGAGTAGTAAGAATGTTTACTTCTTGATCTGGGAGGTAGAAACACAACATGAGCTCACATTTGTGGCACTTCAAACACTTTATTATATTATACCTTAAGTTAAAAAAAATCATCAAATTGACTTCAAGTTCATGCTTACAACCACTCAAACACACACCACCAACAGAACCTAGCCACACTCATGAATTGATTACCTTGGATAATCAGTTTTTTAAAAACATTCCGGTAAGCAATGAACATCCTAGTCACACCACAGTGAGACATCTGGGCATTAAACTTGGTTTAAAACGCCACAGAACGAAAAGTGGAAAGTATCGATTTCCTGGCTACTGGGAATTTCCCCTCCGTAGCCACATCAGAATTTTAAAAGATAATAATAAACTCTGCTATAAGAGAACATTTAGAAAGGCACAGAAAATAACCTGTAACAAAGTTGTTAGATTTATCTTTGGAAATGCTGAAACTTACAATTCCACAAATATTTCTAGACATATGTTGTAACTTTATCAACAATGCTGATGCTCACAAAGTTTGGATTTTGTTACAATGACTACATCAAACTAAGACATAAAATTCACAGCAACATACAGTTAGTGCAAAAAACCTCAACTCAGAGTTGTAACAAACAGAAAACTCAGTACAAATAACTTATTCCCACAGTAGAGATTGTGCCACCATGTGCCCTGGTAACAAATTCTCCATCAAGAAACAAGGTTTTCCCCCTGAAGCTCTGTTAGACTGGCAAAGTCTCATCACCAGTGGGTGATGATGAAATCGTTACATCAGCTCTCTCAAAGCCTTACCCCATGCAGGCACACACCTCTTATCTGAACAGTAATTGCTTCTCCAGAGAGTAGAATATATTCATCCTACAATTTGGAGACACATTTGGGAAGTGCCCTATTTTAACAGTTATCCTACCTCCGAGGTCAAGAGAAAAGACAGCTGGATCCACATCTGTAGGGGGTATGCATTGTCTTCTTTACTGGGTGCTTTTTTTGATTATGCAGTCAGCAAATATTTATCAGACCATATTAATTCATGTTTTAGCTTTCTGAGCACACCAAAAAATATCAGCATTTACACATAAGACTAAAAGGCCTTTGTAAGACTCACTATTGGTAATTTATATACCCTATTGGGGGTGCTGCAAAAAATTACATAAACAAATATTATCCCCATGCAAGATCTCAATATTTATAAAAGCAACCACTTAGCCGGGCACAGTGACAAACTTCTATAATCCCAGAGATTTAGGAGGCTTAAGCAGGAGGATCAAAGCTTGAGACCAGCCTGGGCAATATAATGAGACCCTGTCTCAAAATAAAAAATATAAAGGGCTGGGGATGTAGTTCAGTGGTAAAGTACCCCTGGGTTCAATCCCCAGTACTGGGGGAGGAGGGGAGTAGCCATTAAAGTATTACTTTAAAAATTAAATTTTAGGGGCTGGAGCGGTAGCTTAGGGTTATGGTGTTTGCCTGGCATGTGCGAGGACCCGGGTTCAAACCCCAGCACCACATACACAGCTAAGTGTCAGAACAACGAAAACCAGATGAAAAACTAAATAAAACTGATTCTTTCTATCTCTTTACCCCTCTCTTTAAAAATAGTAATAATATTTTTAAAGTCTTAACAGACTAATAAAACTGTCCAAAAAAAAACCCCCCAACTAAATAGTTAAATATTGTGTCCATTAAATAAGTTGTAAAGAATTAAAGGCACTCACCCAGTGTGTCAAGAAAGTAATATTGCAGGGATGGGTCAGCATTCTTAAATTAGGTATTTTTTTTCACATTTTTATTGGTGCCTTAAAGTTGTACATAATGATGGGATTTGTGGTTACATACTCATATGTGCACACAATACAACAATATAATTTGGCTAATATCCCTCCCCTGTGCTTTCCCCTTTCCTCCTCCCATCACCTGTTCTCTCTTCTGCTGAACTCCCTTTTACTTTTTTTTTTTTTAACTATTCCAGTTTTTATTCATTATGTGATCTTAGTGGTGCAAATTATAATTTTATTATCCCCCCTTTCCTTCTCCTTTTTTCCTCCTATCCTTCCTCCTCTCTCCCCTTCTCTTTCCTCTCCTCTACTAGACTTCCTTTAGCTCATCTATTAATTTGTATTTGAATGGTTCTTTATGTAATCTTGTCCTTCCCTCCCCTTTCCTTTATTTTACTCTAGCTTCCAAACAGGAGAGAAAGCATTCTCAACCTTTGAGTTTCTGAATTTGGCTAATTTCACTTAGCATGGATGTTCTCCTTTTCCATCCATTTATAGGCAAATGCCATATAAATGAGGGTTGCTGGTTTTTTTAAAAAGCATTATTAGAAATCATTAAAAGCTAGAAGCCAGCGTTTGAGAAACAAGGATTCACCTTTTCTCTTGATCCTGCCATCAGCCGAAAAAGTCTCACACATCTCTGTCCAGAATATCTTAGCTTTATACCAACAAAGCATTTTGTAAAGTAAAATGATTAATGATTAATATTTTGGACCATCTTATTTTAAATAACTTTTTTTAAAGCACACATTTGAACAAAGAGTATAGTGTAAAGTCAATCATGAATTATCAGTTCCACTTTGCTATTTTTAGCATAACTGTAGTATTGAAGTTTTAAAGAAATCGAAATGATATTTTTAAAATAAGGAAATCTTCCTACTATGTAAGCCATCTACATCTACATGCCCAGTCCTCCTTCAGAAGCCCAGGGGAAAAAAATCAATTCATAAAATTTTTTACAAGCAAATTATACTTATTTTCTGCAAAAGACTACATTTTTTTTGGATTTTAAAAACCTGTTAACTGCATCTTCAAATCTGTCTGATTATGGACTCGGACAAATGTAACTGTTCCCAGAGGGTCACTGCTTTCATTAAAGGGAACTCAATGCAACCAGAAACTTCTAAGTTGATTGCAGCCCGGATCCCTCATTAAACCCCTCATAACTTCAACAGGATAGTGCTAGGAGTTGGCATTCATCCTACCTGTCCTCAAAAGCAGTCTCCTAGGGCAGACACCACCATCCCCAAACCCTGATATGGGAAATGAGGCTCATATAAAAAATAATGTGCCCTGGGTCAATGAACAGTATGTGGCAGAAATAAGACTAGTGAAAAGTGAGGGTGGGAACTCATATTTAACGGAGAATTAGGGCTTTCATCAAATATATGCCAACTACAGGGACACACGGACGGACACACACACACACACACACACACACTAAATTAAGAGCAGGGAGCCCTGTCTACAGGGAGAGTCCCAAAGGAAGAAGCAAAATTCCACACTGAAAGAGTTTCAAACATAAACACATTCGTAAAGGCTGGTCCGGGCAGAAAAGGTTTACTCAAATTACTCAACCAGAGTTCTTACAGGGCTTCCTCACTTCTCTGGTCTTAAAATCTAATCTGGTTTAAGAGTACACCGGCTCTGTGTAAAACTCTCCCAAATTCCAGCAGGCTCAACAACCTCTATTCAAAAGAGTCACAAGCAGGAGCTAGGGCAGAGGGAAGTGACCTGCCTCCAGGTCAGCTGTCAGATCCACACGGGCGCGACCTTGAGTCAGCACCGAGCCCCCCAGCCCCCGACCCGGTCTGGATCCCCGCTTTCCGACTCCCAGTCTTGGCCCCCGTCGCTACCTCGTTAACTATCCCATCACCTCCCGAGGCACAAATAATTACCCTGGAAGAATTTGTTATAACAAGTAGAAGCCCATATTCACCAACTGGCTTTGCAACCTGAAAGGCTAGGCAGGGAGGGGCAGGAGAATAATTGTTCTAAACAATGCCTACGAAGTGGGGGAAACGGAGGAGGCCAAGGAGGGTAGGGGAGCAAATAAAAATCACCCCTACATTTAAGGAAGGAGAAAGCCCCCTCGCCAACCGAGGTTATAAATGTATGTAATTAAAAAAAAAAAAGACGATCTTTCCAACTGTGACACTTGCGGGGAATTTCTCGTCTGTTCCTCCACTTGAAGAAAAGAGGGGTTCAGCGGGTCCCCAGCCCGGAGTGTAAAATATTGTGGCCTGGAAAGTAACAACGTGACTCGGTTTTATTGCCTCCAGGAGGGTCCGCCGGCCGTCCTGCAGCCGGACAGACCTGCGTCCCAGCCTCAGGGCCCCCACGCCCACCTACCCCGGAGGTGTTTGTCAGACTGTAGCTTTTAAGCGCTCCCTGGCCTGCCAGCTACCCACCCCCTCCCCGTGTCTCGGGCAAGCAGCCTGGTTAATCATTCAACGCGGGTGGCGTGGAAATATTTTTAGAGGTCAAAGAAAAAGGTTCTCCCTAAGTTTCGCAGAGATCAGTCTCGGGGGACCCGGAGGTAGCAATGCAAGAGGATGGGGGCGGGGAGGGGGTGCCAGCGGCTCTCCGGCTCACAAAACACCTGATCTCCCCATGCGGCACTGGAGACCGGCGCAGTGCGAGGGTGGGTGCGGGGGCGCGAGCGAGAAACCACACACAGTCCCCTACCCAAAACGCCCGAATACTCCAGGTGAGGCCGTCTGGACCCAGAAGCCCCTTCCCAAACCCTGCAGCCTCAGGTGCGGGATCTCCGGAAGTTAGGGTGCAGAGAGGAGGAGGAATGTCCCTGGGCCCCAGGGGGTGGGTGTGGAATGGGGCAAGAGGCTCCAAAGACAAGCAGTCGGAGGTTTCGTTATCCTCTTCCTCTTGGGTACG
>PVKS010015040.1:0-46920 GCA_004027875.1 Aplodontia rufa | reverse complement strand
TGCTGTGTCACCATAATGTAACACAGCATTTCTTCTGGGAAAATACCCAGAAGAGGGATAGCTGGGTCATATGCTGGATCCAACTCTAATATTCTGTCTCTTGAAGAAGAAGAAGAAAGAAGAAAGAAGAAAGAAGAAAGAAGAAAGAAGAAAGAAGAAAGAAGAAGAAGAAGAAGAAGAAGAAGAAGAAGAAGAAGAAGAAGAAGAAGAAGAAGAAGAAGAAGGAGGAGAAAGGAGAAAGGAGAAAGGAGAAAGGAGAAAGGAGAAAGGAGAAAGGAGAAAGGAGCAAGGAGCAAGGAGAAAGGAGAAAGAAGAAAGAAGAAAGAAGAAAGAAGAAGAAAAGTTAGGCCTAACACTCCAACAACACATTGGCTCAGGTTTTGACTTCCTAAATAAGACTCTCAAAGTGCAAGAAGCAAAATTTTAAAAAATCAATAAATGAGATGGTATCTAATTAAAAAACTTCCTCACAGCAAAAGAAATAAGAGTGTAAAAATAGAATGTACATAATGGGAAAAAAATTTTGCCTCCTGCACCTCAGATAAGGCATTAATATCTAGGATATACAAAGAACTTAAAAATTAACCATCTCAGAAGCCAATGTCATTCCTCCACGAACTACCCATTTAACGCATGAGTTCTTCTGGGGGAAACTGCAACAGGTGAAACCCAAGGTGGTTTATCTATGCCTTGGCATTACCCCTGGATAACAAAGTTTATATACATTGATTGCTACTGTTTTGATAATGTTTCCCCTCAACTGTATCTCTATATACTTCTAATAAAAAAATTAACATCAAAAAATAAAAAAAACATTCAAACAACAGCAACAACAACAAAAAACACCCCAATCAATAAATAGGCCAAACAACTAAACAGATACTTCTCAAACGAAGATATACAGTAAACAAATACATGTAAAAAAGCTCAACATCCCTTGCTATTAGAGAAATACAAATTAAAATTCTATTGAGATTTCACCTATTTCTAGTTAGAATGGAACAATCATGAATAAGAGCAACAAATGTTGGTGGGGATGTGGGGAAAGGGTACATGTATACATTATTGGTAGGACTGTAAATAGTTCATCCATTCTGGAAAGTAGTCTGGAGCCTCCTTAAAAACCTGGGAATGGATCAACCATTTGACCCAACTGTCCTGCTCCTTGGTCTATATCCAAAGGACTTAAAGCAGCATGCGGTAGGGAGGCAGCCACACCAGTGTTCATAGCAGCTCAATTCATAACAGCTAAGCTATGGAACCAACCAAGGTGCCCTTCAACTGATGAATGGATAAATAAATTGTGACACATACACACAATGGAGTATTACTCAGCTGCAAGGATGAACGATATTATATCATTTCCTTCAAATGGATGAAACTGGTGGATATCATACTAAGTGAAATAAGCCAGTATGAAAAAACCAAAGGCAAATGTTCTCTCCGATATGTGCAAACTAACCCAAAACAAGGAAAAAATCAGAGGAACAGTCAAAAGGGAAGAACTGGAGGAAGGAGGAATGAAGTAGGGAAAGATAATGGAAGGAATGGAACTTAACTTGCTCGTATTCAAATATGAACATAATGTACTGACTCTCATCAATACATAATTCAATGACTCAATAAAAAGTGAAGAACAGAAAGACCAGTAGAGGGAAGAGAAAGGAGAAGGGGTGGGGGGATACTGAGGACTGAATTAGAATAAGCTATACTGCCTGCTTTTACAAAAATGTAAATGTAGAACCCTATCGTCAAATATATCTAAAAATAACAAGGGGGGATAGGAACAGAGGAAAAGGGGAAAAGTTGGAACTGAGTTAAAAGTATGTCATTCTATATACTATTGTAATTGTATTGTGATACTATTGTCATTCATATAAAATGTTCTTCATAGGTAAAGGAATTATGTCACTATACTTGTGTATATTAGGAAAAATATATGACTCAGAAAAAGAGGCAAGGGACCAGGAGATGGAGGAGGAAGGTAGAGGGGTGCTAGGTGGGATATTGACCATATTATATTGCTATATTGTGTGCATTTATAAATATGTGACAACAAATCCCGTAATTATGTACAGCTATTATGCATCAATAAAAATTGTTAAAAAAATTTGTGTTCATGTCGGATCTTACACTAAACTTCTTTTGTTTTGTTATGCTTTGCACTGCTTAAATTTGCAATCTTTGTTCAATGTGCATGCTCAAATTTTGTCAAGAAAAACATAAAATCTATGCAAATATATAAATATAATACACAAATCACAAATTGATAATCCATATGCTGATCAAAAATATATTAGTTATAAATAAACTTTCGATAACTCTCATAAAAATTTATTATCATTTTATTCTTGAATATGCTTTGCTTGGAGTCCATTATACAGAATGTACTTTGTGCTGCACTGAACAATTTGAAAAGTCAGAACATGTATGCATATTTAATTAAATGAAAAGGATCTGCACATACAATGGTTATAATCCATGTAGACAGAATGGGAAATTAATTATAATGGTAAGAAAAGATATAATAAGAAAATACTAGACAAAGGACCAATAAGAAAATGTTTTAAGTTGTGATGTCAACAATTTTCTTTTCTCTTTTTCCTTTTCTTGGTTTTGCTTTTTGATTTTTATTTTGCAGTACTGGGGATAGAACCCAGAGTTTTAGGCATGCCAGGCAAACTAAGCTATTTCCCCAGCTCAACAAACAATTTTCATAATAGACTAAAACTAAAAGTTTGCCAGGAGAAAATGCTTTCAGCTGTGATTCCAGTAGACAGAACAATACATCAGAAGACAACTCCATGGTAAAATTGGAAACAGAAATGCTCTGTCCTCTCAAGATATCATACCACACTGTTCAACAGAGATTTTTTTTTTATGGTTCTCTAAACTATTCTCTCTTTGGAAATCTGCCTTGAAATAAAATTTGGCATTAACTATTTTTTCACAACTGTACTCAAAATGGCATTTTTGATAACTGTCTAAACTGTCATTTTCAACAATTAGAAAACTTTTCATTTTTAAGGTTATCACATGCAATCTGATGGTTGAACATATGTGTTTAAAATTGAATGTAAGGCTATTATGAATCTCTGGAAAGACTACTTTATTTCAGAGACTTAACCAAGCACAAAACCCACAAAGTTAGGACAAACAAGTCTGAAGCAGTGGAAATTGTATAAGTCTACTTGAAAGCTCAGTCTTATTTAATTTAGTTATCTTTCCTTAGGGACTTTTTAAGTTAATGCAAAACACTATACAGAAACATGTTGTGAAATTTTAGGAGGAAGGAAGTAGAAATAGAAAAACTAAAGTATGCCTGATATTTATGTTGTAAGTATTCCCAAATATCGTACTTTCATTAATTTAATTTCTTTTTGTATAATGGTGATTATGCTAGCTAATTTTCAGACTATCCTAAAATAAATCCTTTTTCAGAATATCACTGCTTTAGATCATGAAATTCACATGAAGAATCAAGTGCATATAACTGTTATGTTTATAATAATGAAGTAAAACAGTGGAAATTGTTCCACTGCCACACTTTTACAATATATAACTATTGTTAATTAATTTAGAATTCAATAGCAAATTTTCTTATTTTGCTACATCGATTTTTAAATTTCTTCTTATTTGATTTGATCTTATTTTTGCTTAAAGGATTTTTAAAGTGATTTTCATATCCCTATATGACCATGAGTTAATTAAGAGAAAGGCACAAAGGAATTATTACTGGAGGCATCTAGCTAGAAGGATGTAGCTCAGATTTCTCATTCCAGCCTGGCTGAAAAGGGAAAGAAACACACATACAAACACAGATATATACTCTTCAGAAAACAGTATTTTCAAGAAAAAAAAGGAACATTTTAATAAATTGCATGCAAAACTATGTGTATAACGTATTTTTAGAATTACTTCAAATAAAATTTTGCCTAAACAATATAAATTATTACGAATCATCTAAATTTTTAATAATATTAATTATTTGACTCTTTAGACTGTCCTTTCCGTTGAAGTATTTAGATAGTTGAAACTTACTGGATTACACTTAAAACATTAGGAATTGAATAATGCCTTGAAACAACAGTATGCCATCCTGTATTTTCAGAGTGTGGTATCTATGAATTACATAGCATTTTTTGTTTTGAATAATGTTGGGATTTAGCAAAGTTTTTTTCTGTGAGGAAATTACTTGAACTGTTTATATTCTCAGCCTACAGATCTGCCTTGTGTTGGCTTTACATATACTGCACACATACTGCTGTGTTGGACTGAGCCTGGTCATCTCTTCATAGAAGTGACCACCTGCATTTAAAGAGCTTTGAAGACAAAGTCAAATCGTACTTCTGCTCTCTATGATCCAACCATAAGTGAATGAGTTAGTTCTTTGTTGAATCGCATTTGGTACACAGAATAAAATAATAATTAGTTCTCCCATGAACTATTAATAATTAATGAATGCAAATAGCAGTCAAAAATGTTGAGTCAATGTGAAGATAGCTTTAAACACTTCAGCACCATAAAAAGAAGCACCATTTATCCTAATTGTTTTTAAAGAGTTTCCTGGTTTACAAGCTGTTGATACACTAGATTTGCTTACTGTCTTCCCAAAACTAACACAATTTATTTTTGAATGAAAAACTAAAGGATTTTTTTAATTAACAGACTTCATAAAATTTTTAAAAATTTATAGATACTATTAATACTAGTAGGTGTGACCTAATTTTTTAATATTGAATTGATGTATCAAAATAGGCTAGTTTCTTACACTTCCCGCTTGGATGATTCTCCAGAATAATTTCAGCTTTCATTCCATTGGTGACCTATGTTTGAGAATAAAATGTCTTCCATTTACTTGTCTCTTTGTATAAAAAATAATTCAGGATTTATAATAGAGAATTAGATACATGTCCTCTTTAGTAATGAGATTATGTAAAAGTTGTAGTATTTGAACTAAAACATTTTTCATGGTCTAGTTATTGAAAAATCATTTACCCCCCAAAAAAATGGTTAAGGAAAAACACATTACTACACATTCTAGATTTAAAAATAAATTTGCAGGTTTTATTTATTGTCATCAGCAAAAATGATGCAGTAGGAATGTCCAAGGGCCTATAGTTCCATGTATTTTGCAGAACTATTCAGCAAGATAGAGAACTAACTTGAAGGTCTGTAAATAGATTAATAGTAAAGAAAATATGGACATATACACTAGGATACTATGTAATTTAGGCATAGAAATAAAATTCTGTCACTTGTGACAACATGAATGAACTTGTAGGACATTAAGTAAAATGAAAAAAAGCCATGCAAAGTAGATAAATGATTTCTTAGGCATGAGGCCTGGGGAGGATGGAAGAGAGAAGAAATTGGAAACAATGTCTAACAATTGTGGAGTTTCTTTCTTGAAAGGTGAAAATGATCTAACATTGTAGTGATGGTTGCACATCAATGAACGTATGAAACACTATTGGACTGCACACTTAAATGAGTTAATTATATGATATTTAAATTATATCTTTGTAACATTGTTTACCTGAATTAATTCTAAATAATAATTGATGACTGAGCTAAAATCATAACAGTGAAGAGTAGAAATTGATAACTAAATAAACTCAGATAACACTCGTAACATCAAAGCCTGGTCCTGTCTGGTAGCACACACAGAGAGCAGTTTTCTTATTTGTTCCATTCTTAATTTTAGAATTTAAAAGAAAAATGAGAAGCATAATCTCTTTTGGAGTACCATAATAGTTACTAGACATCAAAACAGAAAACGACAAAATATTACCTATGAGATTGAAGTCACTATCCTAAAAGAAATAAAAAGTAAATACATTTTAATATGTTTTCTGAATCTATTATAATATATATACCATACTTCTTGAGCGCTGTAAATGTAGAATTTAGTTCGAAGGAGTCATTTATTCATAGTGAAAATATTTACTAGGTGCTTCAGATCTTTTTAATCCTTCAAATTTATATTAAAAATCAATAAAAATATATTCTAGATAGTGGTCTAGTATTAATTAATTAAATTTACCAAAGAAACTAAGAAAAACAATAGGTAAAAAAAAAACAAGATCATGAAAGAATTAAGAAAAAATAAAAACGTATTTCAAAAAGCATTTTAACTGGAAATTAATTTTTTTCTGTATCTTGAAAATACTGATGAACTTACTATTTTCTTCCTGTAATATTCTTATGAACTTTAATGTTAATTCAGTATTCTGATTCCAGATTCGAATGATTGCTCAGATAGTGTAAAAGTGTGTTTCAGTGCCAGTCCAGCTTTGAGTCTTGGTCTCCCTATATTCTATTTCATAACATCATGAATACATTAATTTTCTTTGTTTCTTTATTTATTAGTAATGTTTCTTTAGTTCTTTCCTAATAATGCATGAGTAAAGATTAGGGAAAGATATGTGCAAAGTCTGATATATTGCAGGTGCTTAGTCAATAGCAGTTATTATCATTAAGGATAATTGTAATATGTCAAGAAAATATATTAAAATTACAAAGAATGCAAATACCAGTCACCAGTTTATTCTTTTCAAGAATTTAGATCAATTCCCTGAGAAAAGAATGTGTGTAAATATGTTTAAAAACTAAAATGTTTCCCCTTGGGCCAGTTTTCAATATCTGTTCACATTTGAGGCTCATTTATTTCTTTTGGAATAATTTCTCATCTTTTACCCACTCAAAAAAATATGTTCCATTATAGAGACGACATATATGGCATTTCAGAGCAACAGCTGCTAATTTGTTTTGATGTTGTTTTTTAATTTGTGTCTACAATGGGTGGGTGATGATGAATGGCCTGCACTGATCATTTATTTATTCACAGAATTCAGATATTTTAAAATGCCATATGGGGATGTATTTCTCCTTGGCACATTGAAGTGTATGAGACCATGTTTATGTTAAGTCAGAATCTATGTTCTTTTATGAGCTTTTTCAAGTCAATACATCATTATTGATATACAGAACGCTACTGTGTTCTAATGCAATACATAATAGTATTTTAAAAGCTGTGTCTGGTAGCGGTGTCATCCCATGATGATCTTTTGTTCCACTACCTCTGAAAAGTTAAGTGTATTGTATGATTGACATGAGTCATTGAAGCAAACAATTTAGTTTAGAAAACTGACGGAGCCAGTGATACTTCATTCAGCTCCTTTAATTTCTTCATGCCCTTGGCAACTTTTCAATTGTCATATTTCTCAAGAGCTTTTTCTATTTGTTTATTTGTTTCCTTTCAAGTTTTTGTAGTTGAATTTGCATTGCTATGACAAAATACTTGAGATTGGTCATTTATCAAGGACAGAAATTTATTTCTAATAATTTTGGAGACTGGGAAGTCCATTGCCAAGGCACTATTGTCTGGCGAAGGCTTCTTGCTACATCCCCACATGGTGGAGGATTGAAAGGCAAAAAAAGGGTAGGGGGCAAACTACCTCCTCAAGCCATTTTACAAGGGCACCTGACCCCATTCCTGAGGTCAAAACCATCATTACTCAATCACTGTTTAAAGAATTTTGAAGGGGAAGAAATCATTCAAACCATAGAACTTCCCCATTATTTTTTTTTTTAAGGACAGAGAGGGAGAAGGAGAGAAAGAGGGAGAGAGAGAGAGAGAGAATCAATTTTTATTGAGTTTTTCATGTGGCCTTCGTTGCTCTGACATTTAGTTGTGTAAGTGGGTGCTGGAGTTTGAACCCGTGTACTTGCGCATGCCAGGCAAGCACTGTAACCACCAAGCCACCGCTCCAGCCCCCCCCCATTATTTGTGCATTTTATTTTAAATATGATTGATATCCTTTCCTGTTCTCTCATCACATGATAGCTTCAGTTATATAGAGTTACTTCACCAGTACTTTCATTAAATTAGTTTCTGCAAATTTTATCAATATTCTGGATGAAACATTCCCCAGTTTTTGTGGCCTTTCAAGTCTTGTACATATTGTCAATTTTCAAAAAAAATACTTTATCCCTGATTTCAATATTCAATATATTGCAATAAAATGCATGCAGGCAACACCTCTTTTATGCTGTTTATTTAACAAGCCATAAATAGCAGTTTTAAATTTCAAAGGTGGCCTAATTCTGAGGTAGCATATCTAGTAGATATTTAATGGGGTGTATTAGCTTAATTGTAGCTAATTTTGCTGTACTACTAACAACTCTTAATGGTCATACATACTATCCTTTAATCAAGCAACCTTTAAAATGATTAGTGCATGATATTTCCAACTAAATTTCAATAATGCCAATCCTGCATTTTAAGTAAATTTTATATAGTTACAATTTTATTTAATACATTCTATATTTTCCTGGCTTTTTGCTTCCTCTTCTCATGTTTGCCTGTTCAAGAATGTCCTAAAGACTAGGAATACTTTGTTGAATAGGATCATCACTGTTCTCTTGAGGCATTTATGGTTGAGGACTAAAAAAATGTAGTTAAGTGTTGCAAAGTGTGGGTCAGATGAAAAACATATGAAACAAAATAATCAGCATGTTTGACAGCAAATGCAAGTTTCCTTGCATTACACAAGTGTGTAAAGCAGCAATATTTATTTCCTTTCTGTCTCTAAGCTCGTTGAGAGGTGAGCCTTGGGCTGACATATCTGTGATGCTTGTCTCTAGCACAGCTTTAACATAAGAGGCATTCATCACCCTGTGTGTGATTCTTGTAACAGCTTCCAAACCACTCTCAGACACTCTTCCCAATCACATTTCAATCTATTTCCTGTAGTGCTTTCAGGAAAACCTGTGATACACATATAATTCTTCAAAAAAAGAGACTGAAAAACTCCAATTGTTGCTTGTTACCAACCTCAATGAAGACATATTCCTCTTCTAGCACTTGGTATGCTTTTTCATGCCTTATGGCCTCTTTGCTATTTACTGAACCTCTCTTTTCTTCTATCTAAATCACACACTTTCACATATACACATGGAAAAACATATATAAATATGTGGCATTATATATTTGACATTATATATATACTATATATATAATGACACATTTTTTTCTGTAACATTCTTTAGATAAGAGATTTTTTAAAATACGCATTGGTGAAACAAGGTAAATGCTAGCAAACAAACAAGAAAATACTCCTAAAGAAAAATGATGAATTTTTAAATAAGAACTAGTTCTTACTACCTTGTCCTTGACAACTCAGGGTCCTGAAGGTCCCGCCCTCTCTTTGATTGGGTTTGTGTTGGCTTACAAACTGTTCACCACCCACTCTCTGAAAATCTAATCTCCACAACCAGAAGTGACATTTTTTCCAATGAAAATCAAGTTCAGTCATATCTTTGATCAAGACCTCCAAAGGATTCATCTCACTCAAAATCGATGCAGCGAACTCTTCCTCTCCAAATGCATCTCTTAACTCTAAAGCCAGGATTCACAGCTCCAGAAATTAGAGGTAGACATGGGGGTAACAACATGTACTATTATGCCCAGGGACACCCTGGCAAAATGCTTGCTTGTTAATACTGAGATTTTATGCTCTGCCAGTTTATAGGTCTTTGTATCAGAGAGAGGAATGCTTCTTCCACCAGGAGAAACAGCAATAATTAAAATGAAATGGAAGCTAAAACTCCACCTGACCACATTAGAACACCTCATGCCTCTGAATCAATAGACAAGGAAATTCTGGCCTTGGCTGATGTAGCTAACAACAGAAAACAGCTGCCAATATAAGGGGAGGTAAAGATGAATATGGCTGGAACACATTGGGACATCTCTTAGTAGCATTATGCCCTAGGAGTAAGGCCAAAGGAAAACTTAAAAAAAACAAAAACATTAATCCAGGAAGGATTACTAATGATTGTGATGCTTCTGAATTTAGGTTTTGAGTCATCCCACCAGTTTACAAACCTTTAGCTAAAGTGCTTGCTGAAGGTAAAGGAAATGCAGAATGGATAGTGAAAGGCAGTAGTTAAAAATAACAGCTAGAACCATGTGACCACCCACAAAATGAGGACTATGATTGTCATGAGTATTTTCTCCTTAGTTTTTTTTATAAATGCTTATGTTTATTAGGCTAGTATCTTTAAATATCTTTGTTTTCTACCCTTATTTCCTCATCATGTAACATAATATCATAGTAATAAGCACTTCAATGTTATTAATTTTTACCTCAGAGGATTAAACTATAGGATAGCAATGAGAAAAGTAAACATGATTCACAGACATTTCCTCTTCTTCTGGGGAAGATGAATTAGAATGTTTTCAGTTTTGTACAGGACAGCTATGTCCTGTCAGATAGGACTACAACCTGGTTATTGTCTTCATTTGCACTTTAGTTATTGCTTAAGTAGATGTATATGGGTGCCCACTGGACAAGGAGTTGAGTTATGATAGTTAATTTTACATTTATCTTTACTGTGACACAGAATGTTGAAAGATCTTACTAAACATTTTTCCCCTTGGTATCTGGGACAGTGTTTCCAGAAGAGATTATCATTGAACTGGTGGACTGAGTGAAGCAAGGGGATTTCTCCATTGTAGTTGGGTATCATCTATCTGTTAAGGGCCTGAATAGAACAAAAAGAAGGAGGTTGAATTTATTTTCAGTCTAAGTGATCTGGAACATCAATCTTCTATTGCCCTCAATGCTCCTGATTCTCAAACCTTCCCAATTGTACTGGAATCTACACCGTCAGCTTTCTAGCACTCGGACCTTTGAATTATACCATGCATTTTTCTGGATCACTAGTTGGCAGATGGCAGATTAAGGGTCTTCTCAACCTCTATACTCACATGAGCCAGTACTTATAATGATTCATATCTGTAACTATACCTACATCTATCTATTACTGGTTTTGTTACTCTGGAGAACTTACAGTACCACAGTTGGTATCACATGATCTAGATATTTCAACCTCTATTAACATCAATAAGTTCCTATTCCAAAGAGCTATTAGAACATTGTGTTATACCTAACAGTAGACTGTCTAACACAAAATGGTGAAGAGCACTTACTATGACTACTTGATATTTCAATTAGGATAATGAGATTTCTGAACATGAACACTTAGGGCTTTTTTTTTCTGAGCTAATGAAGATCTTGAGTCTAAAAACATTTTTCTCATTTAGATTGCCTTAGACTATGGTAGAAATCAGGTAGGTTTAAATCCTCATGGAGAAAGTGAAGCTAAGGTCTTAAGGGGTCTAAAGTCAATTGAGGGTAGTGGTACATCTCAGGAAACCTGAATAACTACATTGGGTCTCAGAGCTGCCTTTGCTACTTGCCCTTGCTTTCCTCTTGCAGACTGTGTAACAGCAACAACAAAAATAGCAAGTGATTTGAACATCCCTGCAGGATGCCTAAATGATAGTCTTCAAAATGCCCTGGGGAGATTGTTTTATTTTTCTGAAATAAGTCATAATATAATGCAACACATTTCTTTTTTAGAAAAAAAAAAAGAGTATGAAAGAAGCCAGAGTGTTGCCTTGGAATGAACCTACGGACTGAAAACACATTACAGTGTATTACAATCCAATCACAGCTTCACTTATCTATTTGGAAAGGCATTTATATTGCACTTATTACCTAGTACCTGCTAAAGCTGTTTATGGAGACCACAAGGAAGAAATAATTTTTATGCTCCTTTTAGTTTGCTATAAATTCAGAAACAATTTTGCTTGAACAGCTGATCTGTGAATTAATAATGAGCGACTATAACTTTTTTTCACTACAGTATGTCAAGTACTTCCTTTGTATTTAAAAATTGATGAGGCTCAAAACTCCATTTCTTTACATGAAACAGATTTTAAAAGCATATGGAGCAATCACCACTTCCCTCATATGAAAAGTTCTTCCCAAACTCCTGTCTTGGCTAGTAAAAATATAAATAAAAACAGCAGTGAGTTCAGCATGAAATCTTATAATCTTATTTTAAGTATTTTCTGAAAATATTCTCTTGAAAAATCATGTGAAAAAGTTTACAATAAAATATAATACATTTTTCAGAAACATTGCAAATCTAAAGAAATAACTGAATCTTTATATAATGCAAATTATCTTCTCAATTACCTTTATTGACTTGGGTATTTCAGTTTTTACATATTTTATTTTTGATTTTGTTTTGAAGTTGGATAATCCATACATATATATGCATCTGCTTTCCTCTGTGTCTTTTTCATAACTTATTTCTGCTTTTTTGTTGTTTCATTTTTCAAATTAAACATATTACTTCTTAAGGTCTATTACATTTTTCCTTTGGTATTAGCTTGAACATTTTAAAACTAATTCATCTCATTACAGGGAGTCTTGGACAGATATAGGCAGTACCCAAGATACCCTCTTCTAGGATACTGCTGTGACTTCTGCACATCGACATGCCAGCAGCTGATTCAGGCAGTAGACAGGGCTTGATCCTATCTACTATTTTATATTGCTTCTCATCAAATACAGGGAGGACAGGAATAAGTCTTAAACTCAAAAGCAAATTATCCACATAATATGAATAATTCTTAAAGTGATTTTAAAAAATATCATTATGTCATTGGAATTAAACTGCTAATTATTTAAAAATATTCAGTGCTTACTGAGGACATAGGCCAATGGTGTTAAATGATGTAAGTCTCTGAAGAAAACTAGTTTCCTTTCTTAAGTTTTTAATTTTTGAGAAGAACAGAGAGAAGTTCCTAAATAGTTTCTATGGAGGACTTGTATAACCTTTTATTGAAAGAAAACCTCATTCCTACTTTTCCCCCTCTAATTTTTTGAATTATTTTTTCTGTTTTGAATTATTTTTCTATTCTATGCCTTTCTTCATTTTTTTTTTCCTATGTAAAGGAAACACTGCTGCTTTCCTATTTTTCTCAAGTTCTCAGCATGCTGTTGAGATTTTGCAAACAACCAACTTACTAGTATAGAAATTTAAAGTCAAGTCAGAAAGTGGCAGAACATTGCTTTAAATCTTTAAAGTCTGCAAATGAAATTTATTTTAAAAAGTAAAAATTACACAAAGGTTATGTGATGGAATTTTCAGAAGAAAACACTAAAGTGAGAAGGACAATGGAAATTGGAAAGAAAAAGACTAACAATATCAGAAAATGTCACTGTCTTGAATTAATGTCTATGCTTTCTGCAATTAGGTATTAGTCATATCAAGATATAGAAGATACCAGATCCAAAGTAGATGGGTACATTCCAGTCAAGATGTCAATGAAGGAAAATGAACCTGGGATTTATGTACAATTAAGGCAATACTTAGCACTGTGGTGAGTTGATCTGTTCTATACATATCATAGATCTCTATATTGCATTTTTAAAATATCTCATCACCCAGGATGTTCCTATTATAAGGAATATATATCTTCTCTAAGAGAATGTTTTACACTTGGCAGTTCTTGCATGTGACCACAAGGCATTAGAGAGAGGAGCAGCACAGACAGCCAGACACTCTGCTCTGAGGCAATCTTAAGACCTTAGAATTTGCTTTGGAGCTGAAGGGACTTTGGAGATGATCTGTTTCAGTCCCTTCATTTTACAGATGAAAATCTTGAAACCCAGTGAGATTAAAGGCTATACCTGAAGTCACACAGCTCTCTTATTGAAGAGCTTGGATTAGATCCTGTGTTCCTAAATTTTATTTTCTCTCTCTCTTTCTTAGAAGTGAGGTGGACAAGGATAGAGCTTAAATCTACTGTAAGGAATATTTTTACATTTTTAATTGGTACTTAGAGAAAAAAGAGATTATTAAGGAGTTTTGAAAATTCCAAGCAAACAAACAAAGCAACACCATCTTCTAGCTGCTATCTCAATATATGCTACTTGCTTAGCATTATTCGTGGTGCATGCTTTATAATCATTTTATATATATATATTTTTACCACATATAATGATTAAATATAAAATTCACTAAAATTAACTCTACTCATAGTGAATCTATTCAAGTACCATTTATTCAACAATAATGTCATTTAGTTGTTACACTGAATGATCAGTTCAACAAATTCTAATACCTTCTAAAACTCAGTATTTAGAAAATGGGAAAATAAAATCCTCTGATATAAATACAACGTAACAAATGTTGCAGTAACATCATCATAAACATTGAGAATATAGGAAGCAGAGTAATATAGACGCAGTAAATGTGCCATTCTTCCTATGCTACAAGAAAAATTTTGAAAGATACAAATATAAGTAACAGACACAATTTTAGTTGGACTTAAAAAAGGGTAAAACCTTATAAGCAGATACGAAGGTATGTATTTAAACACAGAATTTCCTGAGTTCATTTCTACCACCTGCCCATCCTCCATGTTAAGCCTGAGCACACAAATCATAGAAACTAAATTTTATTATACTTAGGAATAAAACAACCCTACTTTTGTCTGATCTCTAGCTAAGAGTAACTTTAAGCTAATTTTGCATATTAATTAGTTGCCTCATGGTCTCTAGACATACTTAAAATATTTGCCAGCTGTCTCAGGAAACACAAAAAAAATTTTTTTGATAGGACTTATATTTCTTACCACAGATCATGTTAAATATAAATTATGTCAATGTATTGACAACATATTTTAAATGGTCTATATTAATGGTTGAGATAAAAGTACAAATAATATTTTATTATAGAAATGCAAGTGCTAGCAAATATTCAGAGTATACAAATTTACAAATAAATAGAACATACAAATATAATACAAATATACAGGATCAAGTTTACAAATACACAAATACACAGAATAGAGGTTAGCTAGGATTAGAGAGCCATCATTGAGACTCTACATGTTCAATAGTAGAAGTTAACTTTAAATTTTGCCCATATCTCATTCTTTAGATCTCCTTATTTTTATTGTTAGTTTCAATCTAACATAATGAAATTGATTTTATTAAACTCTGGTTGAATATATTTTCCTCTATGGCATGTTGCGTCAGCTAAGGGAATGGCCTGCCAGATCTTCTGGGGGAGTCTGACCAAGGCTCCCAGCTTCCATGCTCTGAAATCTTTAGCTACATTTGAGACACAACTGACTGCTCTAAGCCAGTGACTGAATACAGGACTCAAACTAAAGCAGGCCCATTTCTGCTAGATGTGACACTTATGAGTGGAGAGTTTTGTCTCTACAACTTCTAACAGTGCTAAATCTTCCTTCTACCCTTTTGCAGTTGGATGCTTCCACCCAAACCAACTTTGTTCTTACCCTTCTTGTTCCTTCATGGTCAATCAGTCACTATGACTGGACAGCTTATCCACCCTTGCCTTGTTCCCTCCCAACTTGTTTTCATAGATGCTACTCCTATTAAATTTCTCACACTTTTCTTGGTGTCTGCTTGTCAAAACTCCCAGAATATGACACATGTATATAAATTATGTATAAAGACTATGTCTGATTATAATAAGCCATATCATGAATATGACAAATGTTCAACGGAAGTGATAAATTATTTTTAATCAAGAAGTTCCATCTTCATGATAAGCAATAAAAAAACCAGTCTATCTTCTTGACAACTCTCAAAAAAACCACTATTCAAATTGGTCAATAAATGTAGCTCTTCATACTTCTATCATTCAGAAATAGCCATACAACCCCAAAAGAACCAGAATTGATTTTTAAAAGTTACTTTATTTGTTGATTATGTGAGTAAGCATGTCTTGCTTTTTTCATTAAACTGGTTATGTAAGAGGTTTTTCCTCTACCTGTTAATTTTTTTTTTCAAATTTCTTGCTTTGATTGGCTGAAAAACTCTTACTACATTTTTTTTTTTTGTAATTGGCACAAGGTAACATTGATTATTAGAAATTCTTCAACAGAGACCAGCAAAAGGCACTGATTCTTTTAAAGGAGGTCAAGAACAGATTTATACGTAGTCTGCACGTCAGGCAGTGGTATAGCAGAGTACAACCAGATGGAGGAGCAGTTTTATTAGCCCTCAAATCCCCATGAAAGCACCTTACTGTGGATGATAACCTTTAACTAGAGTAAAGATGTTAAAAAAAAAAATTGCCCTTTATGGTGTTTCTTACTCCCTTTCTCAGGTGATCTGCATGCCCTCCTACTTTCTTCCAGCTCTTTGGGAAATTTTGGTTACTGCCTGCTTGATTGCCAAATGTAAAAAACAAAAAAAAAACCAAAAAAAAAAGAAAAAACAAAAAAACTAATCATTCCTGAATGTTTACTTAAACAGATTGAATTACCACATCTTCTCTGATTTCCCAAGGATATGCCTTCACTTCTGTATGCAACATATCAAAGAGACCTTTATTATAACACTTGTCATACTGCATTGTAGTACGATGTTGTATGAAGCTGTTTCACTAGGTTATAAAGATACTGAGAGACTGTCTTCATTAAATGTGTACATTAGGTGTAAATCATTTTTTTTTTTTTAAAGAGAGAGGGTCAGTGAGAGAGAGAGAAAGAGAAAAACAATTTTTTTTTAGTTTTTCATGTGGCTCTCGTTGCTCCGAGACTTCATTGTGTATGTGGTGCTAGGGTTTGAACTCACGTACTCGTGCATGCAGGGCAATTGCCGTAACAGTGGAGCCACTGCTCCAGCCCCAGTGTTAATCATTTCTATATCAAAATCCTCTATTTATGTCTGTTTATTTGCAGATGGTCAGACTCAGCCAAAACTTTGTCAAGTTATTCAGAATAATTAGAAATACTAATTAGAAAAAATTTTTCTTTTTTTCTTTTCTTTTCTTTGTTTTTTTTTTTTTTTGTATGTGTGTGGTACTAGAGATAGAACCCAGGGGTGTCCTATCAGTTAGCTGTATCCTCAGCATTTTTGCATTTTTATTTTTATTTATTTAGAGACAGGGTTTCACCCAATTTCCAAGGCTGACCTTTAACTTGTCATCCTCCTACCTCAGCCCCCTGAGACAGTAGTATTACAGGAACTCATCACTGTACCCAGCAATCCCTTCCTCCCCTCCTCTTCCTCCTCCTTCTTCTTTCTCTCCCCCATCCCTCTCTCTCTCTTTCCTTTTCCCCAGCAATCCTTTCTTGATGTAGAGAAAATAAAATCTTTTCCACCATAATTTCAAAAGTGCAGAAGAAATATTTTGAAAAAATAAGTAAATTCTACTGAGTATAGTCTCATTCCCTTACTTAACATTTTGAATCTGGACTATGTGTCAGGCACTTAATTACACTGAGGGAATAACAATGCTATAATTATGAATGCATGATTAAGGGACTTATTCTCATGAAATAGAATGTGCTAAGTAAGATGGCATATGTCTGTAATCCTAGTTACTCTGGAGGCTGAAGCAGGAGGATTGAAAGTTTGAGGCCAGTCTCAGTAACCTCATGAGACTTCATCTCAAAATAAAAATGAAAATAAAAGGGCTGGAATTGTTTCTTCCTTCAAAGACAGCCCATTGTTCTCCCTTTAATATAACTCTGCTTTTCTAAATAAACCTCTGTGTCTGGTAAAATAAGGGGAGAGAGAGAGATTAGGAATGTGGATATGCTGAATGGTAGAGCACTTCTGGCTTAGATCCCTAATACTACAAGAAAAATAAACAGTTGTGTGAACGAATGGTATTTGAAGAAAATGAGTTATTGTATCATAGAAGCTTGCACAGAATTCCAGGAAAATGTAGAAGTGAGAGTGAGGGTTTGAGACAGCAGAGACCTTGTGGCAGGAGAGGGACTGGCATGGTAGAGTTATTGTGAGAGTTTGACAGAAGCTAGAGATGAATACAAGGAAATAGGAGCAGGTAAAGATGAAAAAATAGAAAACAAATAGGACATAAATAGTATTAAACTCATGCAAAGAATTTTGTTTCTTGATTTAATGATAATGGTACTACTGTCATATATGAAGTAGTAACTTGATTTTAAATGCAATGTGTGAGTTATAGAAATAAACAGAAAAATTAAAAATATATTGTGATAAAAGAATCATTAGCAATCGTTGATGTTGTAAATGTAAAAAAGTGGATGGGAGATGGACTGTACACACATGGGAGGAGAAGTCACTGGGTAGGTTGTAGCATAGAGAGAAAAGTGGCATGTGAGGTTGTGAAAAAGTATATATTGACAAAGCATAGTGGAGATGCTATTAAATAACAATAAATGAAAAGAGTTGAGAATCAAGATGGAGGACTGTGTATTTCTAAAAAGAAGGCTTTTGGTTTTTGTTCATGTTGGTGGAAGACCAGTGGCCAATAAATGACAGTGTAGGCAAAAACGAAAGACAAACAATCCCCACCCTCTTTCACATGTGTCAAGGCTGCTTACAAGGAGAATATCCGGCATATGTTCAAAAGAAGCCTTCAACAAGGAGAATGGATTTCTAAAGACAAGAAGGGTAAAGAAAAATGTTGCTAAAAAAAAATCTGTGGCTGGAAGGAAATTTAAGTGAAATAGCTATGTATACACGAGATAATGTTAGCCATCTGAAGTGATTCTCTGCCGATGAGCCCATCTGGCCATTTCAGGCTTTTCCCATATATTTAAGTGGAACAAAGCTTAGACTTATTTTTTTTGTCTTTTATGGACATAATATACCAGAAAGAAAATAACAACTGCTACTTAGAAATAAGTGAGCAGCTCATTTACTAGATGAACTGATGGTGAAAATGAATATCCACTCAATGAAAGCATTTTATCTAAAATTTTTTATATGTTGTCTTTTAATTTTTCCATTTATTTCTTACTGGTGACAAAAATAGGCAATCTAATTAGCTACTTATGTAGCTATAGAATTGTGTTTTTATAATAACCCATGATAAAAGTATTTATAAAGCTCTAAAGAATACCTGGGAATATTTTTCAGTTCTACAATTCACAAATATAAATGAGTAAAATATAATTGAATTGAATTAAATTATGTCATTACTGTACAAGCATTCAAAAGTAAAATTAAATCAATACAACTAATGTAATGAATTAAAAACTAACCTTCAAATGCTTTAGCATTTTATAGACTATTTAATTATCATATATTAAGTAATATTTTGAATGAGACAAGTGGTCCACTTTGACAAAATTGATTAGAAACAAAAACATATTTTATAATTGGGCTTTTCCAAAAGAGTTGAAATTGAAGTATAACTAGTATTCTTTTCAAAGCCTATACTGATATTATTTCATAGTGAGTACAAATGCTGGCAATCACAGTCTATTAAAATATTGACAGCTATGAAGGATACTCTGAGATGACCATGAAAATAACGAATGAACACATTTTCTATGGAAGTTCCAAAAGAATTGAAAATATCAGAAACACAGCAACTTCCCAAGTATTATGTAACAATATTATCAATATGATTTAATTGATTTAATGTCTTCTAACATGACACATATTTAGTGCACATTACCAATGACCATAGCTCAAAAGACTACCCATAGGACAAGCTCTAGAAATATATTTGACCAAATAATAATTACAACATGCTTCCACAAAACAAAGAAATTTTAAATATGTGTTTGTTTTGGGTGGGCAAAATGGTGGCCTTCAGTGGTCACAGCAGAACACAGTGCTTTAGAAGACAGAAAGATACACAATGGTCCAACCAGATTATAAAGATTAATTTCCCAGATCCTTAATTTAGTAACCGTATAACAGTATGTAAGCCCTTTAATTTCTTTCTTTCCTAATTCATGAAATGGGAGTAGTATAGTTGTTATAAGTAAAATAAGTTAAAGTATATGAAGTGTGGGGCACAGTGGCACACTCCTGTAATTCCAGTGGCTGGGGAGGTTGAGGCAGGAGTAGCCCAAGTTCAAAGCCACCAGCCTCATCAACTTAATAGGGCCCTAAGTAACTTAGTGACACTCTGTCTCAAAACAACAACAACAACAACAAAATAAAATAAAATAAAAGCCCTGAAGATGTGACTCAGTGGTTAAGTACACCTGGTTTCAAGCCTAGTCCCCCCAAAAAATAAAATAAACAAACAAAAAACAACCAACCAAACAAAAACATGTGAAACATAAAAGTTGGCCTGCACAGATTAAATGTTTAATAAAAATAAGTTATTTATGACATAATATTAAAGATATCAGGGGTTGGGGATTTAGCTCAGTGGCAGAGCGCTTGCCTAGCATTCACAAGGCCCTGAGTTTGGGCCTCAGCCCTAAAAAAAAAAAAAGATATCAGACAATTAGTAAGTTGTAATTGTCAAACAACTAGAATGTGTGATATAATTGTTGTGTAGCTGTTCAAAACAAGCTCTGATTATTTAATGCACATATATATGTAAAGTCATACAAATATTGATACATGAAGGTATTTTGAAGCCAAACTAGCAGTTTCCAATTTTTATTATTCAAAAGTTGAATCACTTATGCATCAAGTTGCAGAGATATACTTCTGTGTATGTAGGGGGAATTTCAGATAAATTCCTCATAATGGCCACAGCAAGCTGTCCCTAGGTTAGGCATTGTCTCATCTCCTGGTTAATCACATTTCCTATAAGTGACTGAGGTTAGATTATTATGATTTTTGGAGGTCCTGGTCCTGACAAATGTAGATTATACAGAACAATATAATATCTGCTAATAATATTAAAATCATGGAGAATAATAAGTTGATTTTGCAGGTCTGTTTGCAATGACAATAATGTTATTTAATTTTCCTTTTTGATTAGAAAAGAGAATGGCCATAATGTTCCACAGAGGGCCCATAAAAGCAAGCATGTCACCGTTGGGCATGTAAGGGATTCACTCACAGAAAAGGTCTTTGTTATATCTACTTTTGCTGATAACACAGTGAGAATATTATCACATATCTGGACTTGTTGACTAAGATTTTTTTTTCCTCCTGACACCTATGAAAATTCTCTGACAATCTCATTTTCCAGCATAATAGGGTTCTATCTTGCTTCCCTCATGCTGTTTTGAGTTTCCTAATGACCATCCACCATGCTGCTGACCCAGTCATTCCCTTTAAAACATTCACCTGCCTCTGGACTTGTCAGAGATCACATCGCAAAGGCTTCTTATTTTAGAGATTCTTATTTTTTACCAGATTTCCCTTTCAGCCTTGAGGAAATAAAGGTCTCCATCATCGCTGAGATTTCAACCACTAATGGCTTTTTACTTCAAAGGAACTGAGGCGAACTATAGTAGAGGATTGATGTTTACAGTTTTAGAAAAGTGGCCCATATTGAGCATAATAGAAGCAACTGGGAGAGAACCTTCCTCATGTGTTTTCAGTAAATATTGGTAATAGACTGATTAATGAATTTTGAGAGTTTTCAAGACTTTGCCTAAATGATATTTATTAGGTAATAAGCATACAGGATTATTTTCTGACTACCTTGATACTGGTATTTTATAAAATCATCAATTATTCCATTTGACAGCTATTTGTTTAGAAATCTTCCATGCCACCTTTGTTTCAGGATTTTTTTTCCTCTGAATATTTCTAATAAGACATAAGGCATTTATTTGATGGAGCTAAACACAGGATTTACGTGAGTGCTTGTGATTGATAAATGAAAGAAAATAATCTGAGGTTTCTGAACCTCTTCCCATATCTTATTTGCTAAAGAATATGATATCTTTCTCTATAGAATCAGTATTAAAATATCAAATTAAAATTATCAAGTTTTCCTAAGTTTTACAGATTTGTTTGAAAAATGTATTCAATTTTAGTTGAAAATGATATTGCTTTTTAGTTTTCTTCATTATCCATGAGGTGGCTAATCTGAGGCAAGCTCCTAACCTATTGAACATTCCTGTAAACTAGGTTAACAAAATCAAACAAACAAAAAATAAACTGAGAGGCCAATGAAATATTCACTCAAATACACATTACTTTGAGTAAGGTAAAAATTTATTTTTCACTGAGTAAATATTTCCTAGGGCATTTTCAGAATTTCATGAAGGACAGAAATCTCAAACAAGCAATCTGGAACATTTATAATGAAATCTACCTGTGTAGGAAAAAATGGGTTCTCTAAAGCTTAAAATAATAATAGTATTGCATTGTTCAAAGTTTTGATTGATCATAGGTTTCAGTCAAATTTTAAATGAAATAAAAAAAATCCCTTTGAGGAAAATCCTACTAAGTTTCTTCTTAGCACTGTTAAAATGAAATAAAATGGAGAACGGGGTTACAAATCCCCAAGCAAACATAGCCAGTCCTGCCACAGAGGCAACCTTGCTTGATTTGCAAATATAAGCAAAACCTAATTTATGCTTTTGACTAATATAAGTAAAACTTAACTTGAGTTATTATTTATGACTGCCATACTAAAGAAAAATAAAGCTTAAAATTAAGCAATAAGAAGCCACCAGAAGCCACCAAATAATTTAAATGATGAAGGAATTTCCAAAGGAATAGACAAGCAAGGCATGTATATAATTGTACCAGTTAATAAAGTTCTTTGCTTTCTGTTCACCCTATAAAAGTCTTCTCATTATATTCCTTCAGCAAGATAGGAAACCACCATCATTTTGGTACTTACCAATTCATGAATTACTGTATCCTATTATATGCTATATAAAAATTATTTTGTCTCAGTTTACCTGAAAAAATACTTTCCTTGTTTTCAAACAGAACATGGGGAAAAAATGTGGATTATTTTTTTTAAACAAATCATAGGATTACATAAACTGAGTAAACCAGCACCACCATCTATTACAGTTATACTTTAAAATACACTGAGAAAATTTCTACAGATGACAATGCTACAGGTCTGGTGTTACTCTTAAGCTGACTCAAGTGATCCAAATAGGTTCTCCATGAGCTGCCACCATATGGAGTTAGACAGGTGGGGCTGATACCTGACAATTCCTTGTCTCCATTGCATGTAAAGCCAAGGGGAAATTTTTCATAAGCTATAAATTGTGATTTAGCTCACTATACTTTTTTTTTTAAAGAAGATTCACCATGCTGTCCACACATTCAGAATGTTTTCTATATACATTATTTTTTTAACAAAAAATTATTGAGTGATAATTACTAAGATGCATATAGGAGATACTAAAACAATTCATTATCTCAAGCAAAAGGGACAATAGCATTTGTTCAAAATCTACTGTGTGCAAGGAACTTCGTAAGATGTTGCACAATGTGCAATAGGAATGTTTTGTAATAAGAAAACACAATATTAAAACTCTTATTTTGTAAATAATAAAAAACCAAATTCAAACTTTTTTAAATCAAAAGGAATCTGGAGGTCCACAGGCACAAATTTTAAAGTTGGACCAACTCAATCATAGTTGAATATAGGTCTACAAAATCTTGGTCTACAGAAGTAAGATCATAACTAATTTTCTTCATCTGAAGGAATGATGGCTTTGCATGATCTTTGGTGTCAGAACCAGGCTTAATGTGGGATGCTTAGCACGGGATAACCATCTTCTGAAAGTCTAGACTATCACACAGAGAAAGTGAGAGTCTCTTTTCCATTGTCTTACTGCAGCCTGAGGTTACTGGATGGATTATGTGCCTAAATCTGAACTAATTAATTATTGTGGCCAAAGGCAATTTAGGGACTTAATTGCCTATGTCTTTGTCAGTAGCTCTACCTATTCCATCAGCAAATGAAAAAGCATGCAGAAGTCACAGACCTACATTGAGGGAGGCTGAATCCTTAGCACATACATTTTTAAAAATAAGTTCATCCCAAACTTTATTGTATTTGGAATCACACTGTTATAAGATATAGGACCTGGGATGACATTTGTATTCTTACAGTTCCAAAGTATGAATTCTTATAGAGAGTCTTTCATTTTCTAATTTTTATTAAATTATGATGGTATTGATATAAAACTAACAAAATAAAACAAAATCTGTATTCAACTTCCTATTGGAAACTGGAATGGCATCTGGCTTATAAATATTCAATGTTTAATACAACTTCATTGAATAAATAGATGAAGAAGTATGCTCACAACTGAAATGAGATTTAAACGCCTTCCACAAGAGGTAAGTTCCAAGGGTAATGCTTTCGTGACTGACTAGAGGAACAGGAAAAGTTTTATGAATTACAATGCAGTAGAGTTGGCCAGGAGGTTGATATAAATTAAGAGGAGCTAAATCAGAATCAGGAAATGCATGTTAGAAACAATGAGTACTTAAGGAAAAGAGAAAATACAGGGGCTACTCCAGGTCCCTCAGTTGTACCATGAGATAGATACTGATCAATATTAGGATATAAGATTGCCAAAGGAGGTGCCTTTGGTGTAGTTTGCACTTAAATGCATAAACAATAGGAAATATTTATTTTCTCTCTGTTGTAGAATTGTGTCATCATAGATACCACTAAGGAAGTAGAACTTAGTGCTTCCATGTTTGGTGAATTGAAATATGAAAAAAAATGAGAATTATGGAAAAACAGGAAAGAGGTAATTGTATTAACAGTGAACAGTAAACGGGTTCACCTTAGTAAACAGGTTCACCTTTGGGCTTTTTCTGTGAGACTGTGGAAGACCACATTAATAAAAATACTTTATGAAGTTAGACATGAGCAGACAGCAAAAATTACTGCAGAATCTGCAGGGACTGCAGGTAGCATAACATATTTTGTCTCTGTCTCTTCTAAAGCCAGTTACCTTTGGAAGCAGAAAATCAAACTCATCTAAGAAAACGTAAATACTTTGCTAAAGGACTTAAATGAGCTAAAGAGTCTGTACCCAACCTAGACCTATATGGTTTCAAATCCTTACTTCCAACTACAACTCCTACAATTCAAAATTATTGGAAATTCTAAAAACCAAAGGGATTCCAATTAGAAAAATCACAAGTTTTATAATAAGTAGCTTGGAGATGGCCTTAAAGAATTTATTAGGCAGAGAAAAAAAAAAGCAACAATGAACTCTGCAGATAAAAACGGACAAGAAAATATGGTATAGCACTGTTTTGAGGAGTTGAGTTTGTTGTAGCAGACGTATGTGAAAGGGAGAGGAGGGAATGTTGTAGTGGTTTCCTTTAGATACTTTGTAGAGTGGATCCATCAGTCACTGGATTTTGCCCTGAACATGATGAAAGGACTTGAATACTATAATTTATTAGAACAAATTTAGACAGAACTGAGTTTATAGTTGGTCCAGCACTCACCAAGTGATTCACCATATGCATAATAGAGATAAAAACATATGTAGCTGCTAATTTTTATTAGGGAAGAGCTTAAAAATTGCTTAGCTGGGCTGGAGTGGTGGCTCAGCAGTTCTGGCACTTGCCTGGTGCACAAGGAAGGCCACATGAAGGCCACATGAAAAACTAAATAAAATTGTTTCTTTCTCTATCTCTCACTGTCCCTCTCTCTTTAAAAAAAAATGATTAGCTTAGTGTCTAGAATAAAGTGTGCAATGATTATTAATTACTATTAATACATATAACTAGAGTAATAAGAACAAAAACTACAACTGAACAACAAAACTAGAGGGATATGAGATCCTTAAGCTCAAATATAACTTTATAAACACAGACTTAATTTCTATATACAAATTAAATAGTAAGGAGAAACAATTTGATGACTAAAGGTAAATAGGAAGACAATTAGAAATTATTGCTGAAACTCAACATTAGGTAACAAAAATAAACAGCTTCATATTGCCTATTTTTCTTCATATTAAATTCCTCACATATCTGATCCAATTTAATAATTTCATTGATTTATTTCCTGCTAAAACTCCTGATTTATTTTAATACATGACTTATTAAATCAGTCTGAATTTTTCATAATAAAAATTGAATTTCTTTAAATTATTTACATTATAGATTTACAATAAGATTTTAATTTCATTATTTGTGTTTTGCTTGCAAAGACACAGAAAAATATTTTATTTTATTTTATTTTATTTTTAAAGAGAGGGGAACAGTGAGAGAGAGAGAGGGAAAGACAGAATCAATTTTATTTAGTTTTTCATGGACTTTCATTGCTCAGACACTTCATCATGTACGTGGTGCTGGGGTTTGAATCCGAGTACTCATGCATGCAAGGCAAGCACCATAACTGCTGAGCCACCACTCCAGCCCCTAAAAATATTTTCAAGTGAATTTGATATTTTAAAAATGACCCTTTGAGTCAGAAGAATACATGAATGTAATTTATTTCACTTCTGTAAAGCCAAGTGTTGTATTGACTCAAAATTTTTTCCAGTATTTTAAAAAATTAAAAGGTTGTAAAACAAATCAACTTAACATTAAATTAGGGGTAGAAGTATCAAAAGAATTATCCATAGATTTTAATTTCTCATTGGTAGGGTAATTAGTCAGAATAAGAAAAGGAAAAATATAACTAATAGATTAATAAAACTATTTTTACAAGGCTTCTTCAGATAATGAAGGTACTCATGTAGGATATCTCTTGAAATTCAAAAAACTTAAAATATTAAGCTAAAAATAATGTACTTTCAAAGGACTATATGTTACAAAATGTTTTCTATTCCTGTCTACTTGTATTTTTTAAAAAGTCATTACTGTCTATAAAAACTCCTCAACTTAGATAACTACTTCCTGATATAAACAGTAATTTAGAGGGAGACAGAGGGCTTTGATGTAAAACATCACCAGAGAAAAGCTATTGTTTTAGTCAGCTTTTTCCTTGCTGTAACTAAAGGATCTCAGAGGAATAATTTTAGGAGGAAAAGTTTATTCGGGTGCTCATGGTTTCAGAGGTCTTAGTCCATAGGCTGCCAGCTCCAATCCTGTGGATGGAGGTGAGGCAGAACATCAAGGTGGAAGGCATGGCTCCAGAAAGCCGAGAGAGAGTCCATACCAGATACAAAATATAGACCCCAAAGTCTGTGACCAACCTTCTTCAGCCACACCTTAACATCCTACTGCTTAGTTAATCCCATGTGGGGATCAACTCACTGATTGAGTTAAAGCTCTCAAAACCCAATTATTTCACCTCAGCCTTCCTGCATTGCCTCACATGAGCTTTTGGGAGACACCTCACATTCAAACCATAGCAGCTATATTCAAAAACTCAGAAAGACACATGTAACCAATGTAAAAATATGAAAATCTATGATCTACTGAAAGTATTTATCTTCCTATATAATCTATTTTAAAATTATTCTTATATTTCAAATAAATTGTTTAATCAAGCTTGTCAATAAAAATCTTCAGAAATTCAAACTGTTCTGTATACTTGATATTAATACATACAACCAAGTTTTTAAATAGAAATTAAACAACATAGATGTTAATTGAAATGCTTAAAATGTTTGCCATAACTCAAAATTCATGATTACTCTTGATTTATATTATCAGAAAAATAGACAGGTTATTTTATAATATTATGGTCTTCATTTACATACATTAGTAACTATTTTCACAGAATGTCATAAAATATTAGTGTAATTTTATAGTTTTCCTTTAAAACACTTTTTGATATGCAAAAAAAAGTTAAAATTTTTTCATACTCCTTCTAAACAACCACCGAAAGTGGGGTTTGAAGAGAGGAAAAGTTTTCATTCTATAATAAAAAATGGAACCAACTTCAGTCTAAATAAATACAGAAGTCTTTAAGCAAAACTCATCCAATTAAGTAGTTTTAAGAGTTGCTTTACAACTTCCATTTTTATTTCCTCTGAGGCTGTCTGCTTATATTCATTTTGTGTATTTATTGTGCTGGTATACCCACCAAAGTTTAATACTGACAATTTTATGTTGTCTAATGTTCTTAATACATTCATATGGTTATGTTGACCATGTTTATTCATGATAGATATCATGTTAGATTTAAGAGACAATTTCTCCATATGAATTACTTAACCTAATAATTTGATTTTAAAGATTCCCTGGCATTCTTTTCATGTATTTAATTATTTCAATCAAATCTTAGGAAGTCCAAACCTGACATTTTACTGCCTGATTGATTTCAAGAAAGGAAGCAAAAAATAAAACACTGTAATATAACAAGTAAATGTTAACTAGTGAATATACTTGAATGAAATGACATTTAGGGAGAAAGGAGGCATGTGTTTGTCTAAATATTCTTGATTGACTCACAATAATGAATAATGTCTTTTTTCTACATGATAGCTATGGGAGGCTATATCCACAGATTTACAACTGAATTAAAATAATGCAAAATATTAAAAAATGGATTCACAAAGAATATGTAACAGTTTCAGATGACCTCAATCCCACCAATTTTTCCTATTCAATGACATAACCACCAACACACTAATTTTGTATTTAATTTAGCCTTGCATTTGCAGTCAAACAAAATTAAAAAGAGATGTATATATTAAATAAACATTAACTCATCCACAGAAAATTTACAAATTGCTTTACTGAATGTTCTAATTTATGCTGGCTTTCTGGAAGAGAAAGTTATTTATTTAATACTATTGCCCTGTTGAACCACATTAGGAGTCTTTAATTCAAGAGAGAATTTGTATTATCTTATATATGTATTATAAATAGGTTATATAGTATATACATGTTATATATGTATTTAAAGTTTAATTAATTTTTTTATTATTATTTATTTTTTTTTGCAGTGCCAGTGATACTAGGCAAGTGCTGTACCACTTAGGTACATATCTAGCCTTTAAAGATTCACACCAAGAAAAAATATCATGAATCTAAATTATAAGATGTTGTAGTAAAGTACATCATGTTCCATTTCTCTTTAAAAAAATTAATCTACTTAATGATATAAAGAATTAGAAGCCTCAATGTTATTCTTTTCTTTACACAAATTTTATGAAAATTTATTAAAGCTTTCATGTTTGATTCATAATGTTAGTCTATTCTATTAAGGATATGCATGAATAGACCTGGCAATATGCACATTAAATTCATAAAAGACATTAAGTTGTCACAATGAGTTTTATTCCTTCCTTTATGGTATATAAATTCCATTACATCTAAACTTCTGATATATAGGAGGTCTCCAACTTCAGATGGTTAGCCTTACAATGTTTCAACTTCAGAATGGTCCAAAAGCAATAATATTCAGTAGAAACCATGCTTCAAATTTTGAATTTTGATACTTCCCCTAGCTAGTTCCGGGAGCTATGAGTCTCCTTCAAGGTGCTGGGCATCAGCAATGAGCTGCCACAGCTCCCAGGCAGCCAAGTTTACACATAGTAAAACGACCAATATTCTGTGGTACCCTGAGTTGCTAAGCTATGATGTTTTGTAGGTTGGGTGTATTAAATACAATTTTGATTTATGATATTTCCAAGTTGCCAAGAGTCTCTTGGGATGTAACCTAGTGTAAATTGAGAAGTGTCTGCATCCCTTTACTCAAATTATCTGAGGGTGCTTGCGCTACTGAGCAAACACAGCCTATCTGCAAGCAAATGATTTGCTCGTTTAGGGTAAAATAAGTTTGATTTGCCATTTTTAGCAACACCAAAATTGTATATGAGGAGGAAAAGTACTCACAAATTTATTATCTACGTACACTACTGCTGTCTCTTAAGGCAAATACTAGGTTCTGCTAAACTCAAGGCACTATGTTTTACTGAATACTTTGATGAGTTAGCATAAGAACCTCTGAGAGAAGAAGCAAGAGTGATTTTACTTTGCATAATAAAACTCAAGAGTCAGATCTTCAATGTGGAGTGTTACTAAATTACGTGTTATTATTGCTCCATTGATTCCTTCAGTTAAAAAGTGCTGTATATGAGTCTATTTAAAGGCTATATTAAATCTTAAAGCTCAGAGTCTACTAATAATACCTGTATAAGTGCTTCCTTATAAAATATTTAAAACTGTATTTGAATAATAGCTTGCTCTTTAAATCCAACCTTGCTTCTGCACAAAACAGAAATATTCCCCAGCAAATGTAGCTACTAATCTGATGAAACACTCTGTAGAAAGAGTTACTAGTCTATTTAATTTATCCTCTTTGGATACTGCACCCTTCTTACAAGGCTTAGATAAAGCAGACCCCTGTTAATACAGAGCAGAGACTAACAGGGAAAGTCAATGGTGCTTTTTGATTCAAGAAGTAATGAAGATAACAAACAACATGAATATACAATTTGTCTGCAAGCACTCAGTGTTTTTCTGTTTCTAATCATTTTACACTCAATGTGTGGGCTGCATTAATGTGCTAAAGAATGTTGAAAACACTGCTTAAAATAACAGCAAATCCAGTACTCATAATGGAAAAGAGGAAGAATGGCATCATAGATCACTTTGAAGGGTATAGTGTGTTTACTTCTTCAAAATAAGATGAGAAAAGTTACTAAGTGTTTAGGTAGTCAAAGGTCTGCACCCATACATGAATACTGAAAGATTTGCCAGCAGTAATTTACATTTGTATGTGCATACACATACATAAAAATATATATTGTTTAATAAACAATATTTGAATATTTTTTGTTTTCTAGCCAGTGTCCTGGGCTCTAGGGATGTAAGGATCCCTTGAGATAATAGATCTTGTCAATCCAAAGTTTGCTTTTGTCTGGAGTGGATGAAAGAGACTGAATAATTTAAAATTCTTTAAGAGTATAGACAGATTATTGGTTCCTGGTATATTCAGACCACTTTTTGTTCATTAGTTAGTTTCCTTTTGTAAGCTGAATTAACATACAAGGATAAATGTAGTTTAAGAAAAAAAAAATAAAGAGCACGTCACTGAACTGTACTTTTTGTGAAATTTTTTCTTAAAAAATTTAAAAATTATTTTTTTGCTTATCATCCTGGGATTTACACTTTTTTTAAAACACCATTGAACAACTTATAGTTTCCATCTCTAATATACTTAGATTTCAATGTAAACAGACACTTTTAGTGCTAAAATTGCATTTTCATACACCTGGCCTACCCATGAATCAAATCACAAGAGTAGAGTTGTCTTGATATATGGCTAGCAATATTTATAATTTTTTGCTTTAACAGATTTGATAAAATATGAGGGGGAATGAAATACTTTGCTTCAACTTCCACTTTCACAGAGTGTTTATTTTTCCCTTGGAAGAGTTTTAAGGAAACATATATCAAACCTAGTCCCTTCTTAATCATTTTCTTGCTGTAATTTATAACAGAAAAAAAAGGTGCTATAACTGCTCTCTGGACTGCCTGAGTGGTGTCCGCATCTTTCTCTCTGGGTTTACTGCACCACTTGCATGAGCGCTAGCCACTGACTGCACCAAGATTATGATGGATCTTAGACCAGATGAATGCCCAGTGCCTTCCTGCCCCAGCTGGCAGTGAGGACTTTCACACTCAGTACTCATTTGGCTTTGGAAGGTCCTAAAGGAGTGCCTTCCAGTTATCCCTGTCCTTTCCAACCCACCAAATGGAAGAGTAACCTAATCTCAGGTGTTTGTTCTAGGCCAACATTACCTTGGGGTATATAGCAGGGAAGGGAGCATTGTTACAAGGAAACACTTTGAACTGTAGTTGTGTATTTGTTTGCTTGTTGTATTTAGCAAGTCAAGTTCAGAGGATAAGAAAAGTGTGGGAACCGGTATTTTCAGGATTTTTTAACTAATATATATTGCTTATAAGTTCTTCTTATCACTGGGAGTTACAGATATACTTGATTCATCACATTGTTATGTAATCACTGATCTAAACGCATACATGTGCACATAGGCACACACTTACATACAGACTCCTAAGTACAAACATTAATGTAAACACAACACATCCATTAAGATGTCTATTTTGTAACTGTTCCATTTCCCTCTTAAGAAATAAGAGAACTTTAAATATTTACTTCTATAGAAATGTATCCCAAAGAAATGGATATGTGATTTGAAATTCCAGGCAACATGACCAAATTGCAGTGGAGCTGTGGTTTCAAGGGTAGGTAAACCTTCCAAAGAACCTCAAATAGTTGCTCCCCTCCCTGACTTCTTATAACCCTGGGATTAGATACCTAAGTCAAAAATCCTTTCCATTTTGTAATTTCTATATATGTTCTCTGTGGCAAGTGACATTGGCATATTTCAGGCAGATGGAATTAAATTTATTTTTACTCAAACTCTGGAGAGATAAAAGTAGAGCTAGAAGAAGAATGATCTGATCTTCAAGTGATACAAAAGATAGGCTATTCATGATATCATTTGTATTTCATCCAGTGGTACCTATTTTAAATCAAAGGTATTATTTTGGTTGACCAAAATCACAAAGAATTTCCATTGATAACACAATGCAACCCAAATATTTGGGGTGAAAATATCTTGCTGTTATTGTCATTTCTTTTTGTTCAGTACCAGGGATTGAGACCAGGGTACTCAACCACTGAGCCATATTCCCAGCCCCTTTTATTTTGAGACAGGGTCTTGCTAAGTTACTTAGGACCTCACTAAGTTGCTGAGGCTGGGTTTGAACTTATGATACTTCTGCCTCAGCATCCTGAGCTGCTGGCATTCTGAGCAAGCATCTGCCACCATGCCACAATATTGTTATCTTCTTCCAACATGTTTTGGGTACATAATAACCAAAAGCTCTAGAAAGCCTTTCGCTAATTCTTTCACTTACAGATTTTTCTTTCTGGCCTTCCTGGTATCCTGTCCTTCGATTTATCATATTTCTTTTCTCTGCTCCACCTTGGCTTCATGTTGATCTCATTTTCATCCTCCCACAACCAAATATATTCATTCTCAGGAAGAATTACTGAAAACGTTTTTCTTAAGGAAAGTATTCTGAAAAAAAATTAATCCCTCACTCTTTGCTATCTGCTGTCTCCTTAACTTCCTTTATTTTGTCAGTTCTCCTCACTCCTCTAATTCTTGGGTAGATCGTAAAGAAAATAGATAGCATCACATATTATTTGCCAACCTATTGGTATTCATTTCTTTTATGCAAATTCTACCAGCATCTGCATAGCAAAGTGTAATGTTTACTCTTAGTACAATGAGAAACTGACATTTAAGTTTTTCTGTCTTTAGAATGGTTCCAGAAATAAAACAATCAATTATGTAAATGCCTATGCTTTAGGATGTTTAGTTGCTTTGAAGTTTAACAGAAGCATCGTAACAACTGTTTCTGAAAAATAACGAACTTATTTTTTAATTACTTCATAATGTCTTGGCTAAAATCAAAAGATTGATAACAAGAATCACTAAAGCTCCCATGCATTTGACATATCATAAAAAATTTGAGTCTTGGAATTATCATATTATTCAAATATATCTATTTACATGTAATGATATTATAATTTTAATTTAATTTGACAATAGGGTTGTCATGGGATATAAAGTACCAGTAGAATAATAAAATGTTTTCTTACTTGTAGAATACCTTTGATTAAAAAAGATAATGAGTTTTCATTTTAATGTTTGTTACATTAAATAATATAACTGTTTCTTATAAGGATGAAACATTCATTTTTAAGTCTCTCTTTTAATTTTACCTATTTTTCATATAAGAATTTATATTTCTCATTTCCTTGACAATTATACTTCATTTTTACTATATTACCTCAATTTTAGAATATAATTCAAAGTATGTTAATTTCTTGCTGAAGTTGGAGGATTTTAAAAGAAATTCTCTGTTAATTGCAGGTCTAAAACTGAGTGGTTAAAACTGAAACCGGAGTGGAGCAGTGGCTCGGCTGTTACGGCCCTTGTCTGGCATGCTCAAGCACAGGAGTTCAAACCACAGCACCCACTTACCCAACTAAGTGTCAGCAAAGAAAGCCATGTGAAAAACTCAATAAAAATTGATTCTCTCTCTCTCTCACACTGCCTTCCTCTCTTAAAAAAAAAAAAACAAACTAAAATGTAGAATGAATTAATAGTGTGAAAAACACACCATTTATTAAATATTCAATGAAATTATATTGTTATAAATTGCTTATAAGCTATAAATTTTTAATTTTTACTTAAAAAGGCATAAAATTGTAGACTGGTTTAAATAAATATCATTTTAAATAAATATCCCTGTATTATTACCCCATTTTCAACTTCTTTAAATTTCCCTTCAATAATTAGGTGGTGAATTAACTAACTCACACTCTGGTGTTATGAAATTATGCTCTACAGAGTTTTATTGACCTGCTAAAAATGAACTTTTAGTCACTATTAAGTCAGTTCATTTCAGAAGCTCAGCATATAGTGGAAGCTTTTGAAGGGAAAGAGGTATAATAAATCCTCTCATCCTCAAGGAAGTTTAATTTAATTTAATTTCTTCAGGAAAGAAAACCTGATTGATCCAGTATAGACCTCAACAATTTAAGGTATATTTTGGTTAAGATTAAAAGTTATATGGTAGATCTGTTCCTGACCATCCCTAGCTTAGTGTTCACATAATCTTATTTCTTTGGCAAAGAGAGAAAAGTTTATTCTCTCAGTTTAGTAAGATCAAAATTGAATACTTTCACTAATAAACTTAATCTATAATATAAAACAGGAATTACTATGTAGCTATGACTGAATCACTCACAGAATGAAACCGAGTTCAGCAGACAAGATGAATAAATGGATAACAACAGGCCCTTACTCTCAGATATTATAAACAAGAATATTAGATCCCTGACATTCAAATTCCTAAGGCATTTCATAAAGAAACTGAATTAGGATTTTCAGCATTATGAAGTATTAAGAATTTCAAATTGCTCCCAAAAGGTGAACTTCCCAAATTTTGTGAAAATAATTAGCTTTCATAAACTGTTTATCAAAATTTAATACAAACATTATTTATGCATTTTGTTGCATATATTTAAGGTGTATAATATAATGCTTTCTATATTACTATAAATATCAATAAAGTACATATATCCACATATATGCATATATGTATTTGTTCACCTTTTATAAGGCACATACACAGTCAGAGGGACTGGAGCAGTGGCTTGGCAGTTACAGCACTTGCCCAGAATGTCTAAATACACAGGTTCAAACACCAGCACCCACATATACAACTAAGTGTCAGAGCCATGTGAAAAAAAAAAACCTCAATAAAAGTTGATTTCTCTCTGTCTCTCTCTCACTGTCCTTCTCTCTTTAAAAAAAAAAAAAAAAAACAAAGTAGTGTCAAGTTCTGACAAAAAAAATTTTTTTTCCAAAAATTCAGTTTCAGCAACACAAATTTACACATATTCTAAATCTTGTTAGAAACATATTATATAAACTTGGTAGAAGAAATGAACGTTAGCTATCACTTAGGTATTTCTGATGAGAAAGAATTTTCATAATATTAAAAATTCATTATCTAACATTTTATTTTTGGAAATGAAAGCTAATTTTTACTCTTACCATTCACGGTAGTAAAGGGATAATTACTTTGAGTGGAAACAGGAAATCTAATGATCATCCTTGTTCATTATAATGAGATTCTTTGTGCAGATAGAATTGGTATAATTTAATTTTTTATTCTTACTAAATTCAATACATATAAAATACAGGTAAGATACACATATAGTTCACTGTTCATCCCTAAAAGGAGGGATATTAAACATAATATTTAATCTTTTTTGAAATATGTAGAAATAATTAAAACGGTGCCTTTTTTATTATTTGAGTGTTTTCCTAATTATTATTGGCTCCAACTCCAGCTACGTTGTATCATTTAGAGTCTAAAGAGATAAAATAATATGATAATATGCCAACTATATCTATGAACACAAAATCACAGTACCTATTGTATTAGCAAGTGCCTCTCCCACTTGAATCATTCAAACACTACTATAAAGATATGGGGTGAAATCAGTAGAGGTTAATATGACTTTTTCTCTTGTAAATACAGAGAGAGAATGAAAACACTAACGTGTCTAATTGAAGTGTAGTCTACAAACATTTCATATCAACTTACTATAGTTTTTGTCCAATATTATATTAATTGAATAGTATTCTAAAATATATTGAATAGGTTTCTATTGCTGTAACTTTTTCATAATGTCAAATTCAAATGAACATTCATTCCACTAGAGAATTGAGTCTATCACTTAAATTATTAATTTATTTTTCAGGAAAGCCAGCATTTTGCAAGAGCCTATGAAGAATCCTAATGACAATATGGAAAAATGTTAACATTTAAATTTATAAAAGTAACAAATACAACTTCATATTTATAAATTCATTTCTTAGACATGAAAAACACATGATGAAAAATTCATCATTAATATTGATAAATAGAATTTCATCAAACAGGTGAAACAATGTCAAGCATGTTGAATTATGTGCATTTATATTATAATTAATTTTCAAAATAATTTCATGTGGCTTTTATTATAATTGGAAATCTAAAAAAGTTGATCATTAAACTTAGCACTTACCTTATATGGGTGATAATAAGTGTTGTGGTGGGGATGAAAAAATCATCCACTCTATCAAATTGTTTTCCCACTGGCTGGGTGTGGATGGTATGGTGAGGCACATTCCCACTGGCCAGGGTTATTACCTAAATAGATCACACCATGCTTAGACCTGGGCAAAATATTTTCTTAAGGCTATGTGCTTTACTCATATTTAGAGATTAAATACATTTTCTGACACTTGTTTACATAGAATCTTTATTGCCATCATCAAAATTGGTATATTGCTAGTCAAACTGCAATTTGTAATTGTTTTGCTGATTTTCAATATGGAAACTTTTGTTTATATAAAGTTCCCCCCCCAAAAAAATGTAAAGACATTTGTCTTTAGCAATTTCTGCTTAAAATACAAAATACAGTTATTCATTACATAATGCAGCTTCAGTCAACAGATTGAAAATATAAAGACAGTTTATTAAGATTAAATTGCCTAATAATTTTGTAGCCATTTTAGTTTTTGCCAGTGCAATCTATAATGTGTGAATGAATAAGATATTAGCTAAATATGCATTTCTTAAAATTATTCCCATGATTAAAACATACATGATTGTAAATATGTATATAAGCAACTTCTACTTTATAAAAAATCAATTTTCCTACTATGAGAAAAATAAAAGCAAGCATACAAGTGCTATAAATCAGATATTAGGATTTCCATAGGAACAAAAACTATCATCAGAAGAATGAAAATTCCAAAATCACATGAAAGTTTTCAACTTTTAAAAATTTTGGAAAACACTAACACAGTTTTTAAACTTTACTTCTCATAAATTTAAAATAACCAATTGGACTGTGTTAAGTAAAGAGCTTTCTTCTTTCACCATTGACTCAATATTTTAAAGTACACTAGAAAAAGAATTACCACATTTTAACACCTTTATTTCTCATACTCTATTATGCACAAAATTCTGAGTTGTTTTTTACATTTCCTAAATCTCCACTTCTGTTTGTATTGTCTCAGCTACACAATTACTGTTCTATGTTAAACTTTAAGGACTTTCTTCTCTACTTTCAGATTCCCATTAAATGCTTTCTACATATGACCACCAAATTAATGTCCTTAACTGACTGAGTCTTCATGTTAAGCAGTAATTCTCCCTCAAAATTATATCTTTTCCCTTTGTTTCATGACAGAAATAACTGACATTTTATTTTTTCTAAAAATATAATTCTCCTCCATTCAAATGAATGTACTTTTCATTGAGTTCTATTAAAAATTCCCATATTCATTGAAATTAAAAAGGATAATATTATCAAAAACTAACCTACAGTACAGTTAAAAAAAATTGAAAGAGAAAATAAACCTTAAAATCCTTGTAGCTTAGAAATTAAAGATGTTGCTTCACCCATGTTGCTTTCCCAAGGACTTTGACAGGATATCTACTGTTTTCACCGAGTGTTCCAAGATGAAGGGAATAGCAGCCTTTCTTGAGTATTTCCATTCACAGTACCCCTTATTTGTCAGACGCTTCACAAAGCGCTACGTAACTAAAATCATTCACTGCCATTGATAAAATACTTTTTTTGCCTTCATGAGTCAGTAGGTACAATGATAAGAAATGCTGTAGTAGAACAGAAAAAAAAAGGTACCTCCTAACCCTCACAGCCTAGCATTAATCTCCCTTCGCAGTCCACTAATAACATCACAAGGGAACACTAGAGTCAAAATAAGGAGTTGCCCATATTTTTGATTTTATGAATTCAATTTCTCCAAAGAAGTATTTGTTACTCCTTTCAAACATATCTTAAATCCTATTTCTTTTGAGGGTGTTTCCTGATAATCCTGTTGGGAGACAATTATCCATGTACATTTTGATATTTCTGCAGAGTAAGGTTTTTTTCTGAGCAAAGGGAACTGGCAAATCTGCCTAAAGTGTGATGGCATAACAAAAATTCTTGGGAGGCTATTGGTGGCAAATTATTCCTCAGAGATTAGAGATTTATCTCATTTGAGCCAATTACATTTTAGGGCATTAAATTACAGGTCCCAGGAGAAAATATTCATACTTTCCAGAGAAATGCTCTTTATCCTCTGCCTGTGGTCCCTGCAAAACTTAAGACACAAAATTCCATAGTCGTCCTCCTGTGGTTCAACTATGCTGCATGTGTAGGGTAACATTTTTCTCTCTCCCTGTGGCTTAAAGTTGACAGAGCTGGGAAATAAACACTAACATGCTCCATGAGAACATGTTCCAGAGAATATGTCCTGTTTGTTTATTATCTTGTCTATCTATATTTTTATCTATCCATCTATGAAACTCTATGTAACTGACTCTTCTTATACGTACTGTTTTGATGGTACTCCTCAATATCTACATTTTACTTTATATTTTCAGGTGGGACAGTTACTTTGTACTCTCACTCAGTCAATATTTTTAGAAATTCCCTATATTCTATTAGAATAACAATTTTTTATTAGGCCTTCAGAGAAAAATATAGAACACAATTTCATATGGTAGGATAAATGTGTGGAAAATCACTTAGGACCTCTATAAAGCCTTTCTCCTCTTTTTGAGTGTGTACAATATTAAAGAAGTTTGCTTAAGCAATTGTGTGTTAACTACTGTAACAATTGAAAAGTTGTTAATCTATCCAAGCAGCTTGCACTAAAGAAGAGGAGAAAGATTTGATTCCAAAGAATATAGTATATTGAAATTATATGCAATTTTATTTTAAAAAGCTTTAAATTTTTAAGCTTTTTAAATCTTTTCTTAAACTTTAAGAAAACTTTAACAGTATTAAAATTATTTAAAGAAAGAAATTGTTTAAAAATCATGTAATAAAGACATGTTTTATATTGTCAAGGTTATACTTAAATAAAAATCTAAAATGACTATGCCCTATTTTCCTATTGATAGGTCATTCTAACAATCACCTGATAGAAAGAGTATGCTTTTCCCTTCATGAAACTGTCTGTGTTACTCAGTCTCCTTGAATCTAGGCAGGCAATACCACTTCCTGGGGTTAATAGGATGTGGCAGAAGTGACTTTATGTGAATTCTGGTGAAAAGGGCCTTAACTAGCCCTGGAGCTTCTGCTTTTTTCATCACATGCAACCATTGTGCTGTGAAGATGCTTATCTAAAAAGTAAGAAGTCAGATGTAGAAAACACAGGAACCAAGATGTGTCCCACCAACTTGTGATAGGTATGGGGTTAACTAATTTTGGATGATTAGGTGACTGGAGCCACACTAGAGCTCCTAGATCATAGCAGTGCAACTGCCCATTTGGCCATGTCACAGAACTGTGAGGGGTGTAAGTATTTAAGATGTCAGGTTTCGGCGAGATTTGATTTGCAAATACTCTATTTAGATGTTTCAAATGTCATATATTTCTAGTGAATATAAAATGAGACATCATTCTGATTGCTAAGTAAAATATTTCATTTCAAGAGACCTGTCATTTGTGAATTAAATGCTGTAACACTAAAAATAACTCAGAAACATGAAAAAAAATTGAGTGACAACAGATTGGAAATAAATCTATTGCACTCAATACACTACATTGAAAAAATGAGTAAAGTTAATGATTTGGGGCCTTTTAAGGACAGGCATATTCAAGATAGAAGTATAATCACATGGTAATTTAAGAAATAGTATGAAGCAAATCTCACCATTCTAACACAGCACACTCCCCAAATAAAAATCACCCTGTGTTCATATATCAAAATACTAATTGTTTGGAGAAAATGGAGATGTGTTCTGAACCTCTTACTTTCTATTTTCTTGGTCTCTTTCTCTTCTGAACCACTGAAATTATTAAAAGGTAATGCTACAGGTTGAACATGACCTCCAAAAGTTCTTATTCACATGTTGGAAACTTGGTGGACTCTTAATTCAGCAGTCCTGAGAGGTGGGAACTTTGGAAAGTGATTGGCCTAGCTCTTAAAAATTGATGAATTCATTCATGGATTAATGGATTATTTAATTATTGAAGGAGTGGCTTTGTTCATAAACAAGCCCTCTCTGACGTACACTCTATCTAGTTCAGGTGATGTCCTCTGCCATGTTATGATGCTGCAAAGAGGCCCTCACAAGAAGCTGCCACCATGCCTAGCTTCAAGAACCATAAGCCAAAATAAACCTCTATGCTTTACAAATTACTTAGTCTCTTGTAGTGACAGAAAATAGACTAAATTGTGATTTTTCTTAATAACATCAACTTCATCATCGTACTATTTTTCTTTGTAAATATAATCTTTAGTGAATATGATTTATGATTTCCCCAAAAGAAAAGTAAAAACCTTTTTTTTTCTTATTTCATGCAGACCTAGTTGCAATTAAAACTATATTTCTGGGACTGGAGAGGTGGTTCAGGAGTAGAGTGCTTGCCTAGCATGTGCAAAGACCTGGGTTTGATCCCCAGCACCATATATACAACTAAGTGGAGGAAAAACAAAAGTCACAGGAAAAAACAAAATAAATTTAGCTTTCTCCTCCCCTCTCTCTCTTTCTGAGATTGAAGAATATCATTGCCAAATGGTCATTAATATCCAGTGAGCTATCTAAAGTTTTAAACTAATTATTTTCTCAAATATACTGGCATGTACTTACCTGTAGTGTTGGTGAAGTCTTATCCATGGTACCCCAGCTTAGGACCCAAACCTGATCGTGTGATTTGTCATAGTGTAATTTAACTGGGACAGGATCTGTGCTCACTGCCTGTAATAAAGAAGAGTTGATAAAAGAAAACTATTTCAGATTAAATTATGAGTTTAAAACTAGGCCAGAAATAATGAATGATTCTAAGAATTTAGATGTAAGATTAAAATTTTAGTTTACCAATTATCTAATATTCTAAGCCCCTATTTGATTAGTTTGGAATTATACTTTATTCAAGTACATATTTGTTCATAATTTGCACAATTTTACATAGGCTTACATCCATTTATTGCCTTTTTAAATTGTGAGTCAAAGAGAAGCCATTTAGAAACCCAAGATAAAAAGATTAATATGCTCATTTTTATTAAGTATTGAGTACAGATAAGAGCTATGTTTATACTATTAGGATTTTTCCATCTTTATTATGATTATTGCACTTAAACATATATAATGTTAAAATGCCAAAAACCTAAAATATGGTTGTAACTTTAAAAGCTGATTACAAAATTCAATTTCCTTAATGAGAACTTCAAAACCACAGCAAGAAAAAGAAGTCTTTTTTTATCAGTATGATAAAAGTTTTTTATGCTAATATTTATAATATTAAACATTTACTTAAAACACTATTTTCAAGAAACAAATTGTTGTCAGGAAGGTATTTTACGCGCTTTAATTTCAAGTTATTTACAGTATAAGCTAACACTTTTTAAAATTAGTTTCCTATAGTAGTTTTTCAGAACTTTCTTTAATGTTATAACATAAAATAAATTGCATTCAATAAAATAAACTTTGTCTAATAATAATAGCATTTTTTCCCAAAACTATGCTGAGTATCTTTAGAGAATTTTCCAGGTTCTCATTTATAATTAAATATTGTCAGTGGGTTAACAACAGGTAAATTGTATTTGTAATTGGACTATGGAAAGTCCTATTTCTATTTAAATATTAGAAATCAAGACTTACTGATACCTCTCCTAAAAGACCTTATCATTCATTGAGCTTTTTAAAATTTTCAATATTTGTAGATTAATGAAATAAGGGATTTTTTGGAATAATCTATTTAAATATTTCTCCATTGATGTCCTTACCCTTTTCTTCCTGGCTCACATAGCCATAATATTGTTTGGAGAACTCAGGAGGGCAGAAATGTTACAGTGTTGGTAAACACCAATTTATACAAATGACTAATCCCATTTCCCTTTGACAGACACTAAGCTTTTGGTGGCACCAGAAGCAAGTAGCGGTCACATAGCATATTCAAGTTTCTGCATTGTGAAGATTAACATGATACAGTATCATGTTATCTACATGATTTCTTTCTTCCCCACCCCTCCACAGCAGTACCATAGATTGAACCCAAGGCCCTTAACCTCTGAGCCAAATCCCCCGTCTTTTTTGTTTTTAATTTTGAGACAGGATCTTGCTAGTTTACTTAGGGCCTCACTAAATTGCTGTGGCTGGCTCTGAACTCATAATCCTCCTGCCTCAGCCCCCTAGTTTCTGGGAAGATAGGAGTGTACTGCCTGCCTGGTTTGATATAGGATTTCTGAGAGTAACATTGTATTTCATCAACCCAGATGGTTTTTGAAAGAGGTTTCCTTGCTCCTTCCTGTTTTGAGTGTTGCTTTCTGAGGCTCTTAAGTCTTAAGTTTCCATAGCTGTTGTGATGCTTTGAAAAAATAGGTTTAAGAGAAGCCAACATTTGGAGACAAAGAAGGAAAAACCCCAAATAAGTCTGAATTCTTGACAAACCTAGGACAACTATCCCTAGACTTGTGTTATTAAGGTAATTCAATAGCTTTATTGCTTAAGGAATAGTTTGTCTGGTATTTTGTTAATTGTATTGGAATTAATGCCAGATATTTCATTTAACTTTCTTCATGTACTAATCAATACTTTCCATATAGCAAAAGAGCTATCATTGATCACTACACTAATGACAAAGCAATAAGATTCTTTTGATTTTTCATATTACATTTGTGTTTTAGACTTAATCTACCTGTGATTATAATAGCCTGTTATGAATTTTGAAATGGAATAATCAGTAGATCTTCAAAATGTAAAAGATTGAATGGCTCATTGTAAACAAAGGCAAAAATAACAAAAACCTCATTGCTATTCACTTTTAAGATGAGAGTAATAAAATGAGCAAATGTCTACAAGTAACTTTAAGAATCTAGGAAATTTTTAAATAAAATTTCTAGTTAGCCAGCTGTTACAATGTACTTTTGTTTTCATCAGGCTTTTCCTAAGTGTTATTTTACATGGGTATATCACAATCCACAGATTGTTCATCCTCAATTAATGGAGAAAGGAAACTGAATCTCAGTTTTGGCTGTGGTCATCCAGCCAAAGGTCAGGACTGTTGAAATTTGACAGTCTATGTTCCTCACCAAAGAGAAGCCTTCCTGCACCTGAAAGATCTTCCCTCCAGGATGACTGATTATTTCTTAAGAAGTAGTAGATCCATTGCCCCCCTAGTTATATTTCCTGTATTAAAAAAACATTCTTCCTGGGTTTTCTCTTTCAGAGGATGAAAAGGAACACATGGGGGTTCAAATCTATGTGATGTCTTCCCTAGAAGCATATAATCTTAGTGGGAAATCAGTGAGAGGCAGTGTGCCTATGCTTATGAGCTCCTGTTCTGAAGCTGACTTCAGATCTTAACTCTTTCTCTTAAAATAACTATAAAATACCTTAGGAAGTTACTGATTTTTTTTGGCTCAGTTTCCTCTAAAGTAAAATGGAAAATGATACTTCAAAAAGTTGTTTTGAATATTAAGAGAGGTAGTAAATAGTACTTAATATTCAACAGGTGCATCCAGCCTGAGGCTATGTGAATTATGTGAAATCTATGACCTACTGAAATACAACTTATACGACTGCTGCTACTGTTAAAAAAAGAAAAAAATAAACAAATAAACAAGCAAACAACAACAACAAAACTAGGTCTGCGCTGGTTGGCTCAGTGATAGAGGTACTGCTTAACCTGCTCAAGGTCCTGGGCTCCTTCACCAGCACTCTTTCCCCTCCCCCAAAATAAAAACCCTAATGAAACCATAGTTATTTTCTTGACTATTAGCATTATAATTCTTTAAGATTAAAAAATATCCTTATTTAAAAACTGAGACTTAGAATAGAAAGCAAGTAAACATAGTATTTGTCTTGAAGAACTTACAGATGAAAGACACTCAAAATAATTCTGTAAGCCTCATAAAATAAAAATAAGGAATGATTGCCACTGAAGTTCAGAAGAAGTAGTATACTGCAGGTTGAGGGACAAGGACTGAGTTGATGCTTTGAGCCTTGAAGTATCAGTTTTTATGAATGGGAAGACAGAGATCATTTTTTAAAGTTAATATATGAGGATATTTTACAGGAGGTGTCAGAAGGCAGTTCATGATTAATTGCCTTCAAGTAAATTAAGAGATATGTACTTGGAGGAAGAAGATATCAATCAAAAGTTCAAAACAGCTTCAGAATTTGAAAAATGCCTAATCAACAATCTACAAAAGTTTTGAACATTTTGTGTATCAGCATTTACAAAGTTTGGCACTAAATTTAGTTATTTCAATGTTAGATTATAGAAAAATTTATCAGGACCAAAAAAGAGATGCAGATCAAGGTAAAGTAATATGGCATATTTTGTTTGTAAACATGATAATTCTTAGGAAAAAGTCTGCTTACCAGTTTATAAGCGTAAAACAGCACATTTTTATAGAGGGATCATTTACAGCAACAGAAGATCTAACAATGATAGAAATATTTTCACAGAATTACCTTAATGCTAATCTTTCTTTAACCTAATTTTCAATGAAAATAGCAGATTTTTTCCTACTCAAACCATTAGGTCTTAAAAGTAATAAATTGTGTATTGAGTTTTATAAGATATCTGATAGGGGAAACAGATGTGAGTGGTGGGAACATAAGGTTAGTGGAATGACTCTAAGACTGGGCCCACCATGCTGAACCCTGCAAGCTTTCACTTTTAAGAAAAAAATTATCTGCAACCCTGCCTGGCCTAAGTGAACAGAATGTGCTACATTCCTCAGCAAGCTACCTGCTACCTGCAGGAGAAATGTAGGCCCAAAATGAAATGCAGATAAGAACAACACAAGTTACCCTGAGTGGGGGTGGGATCATAAGACCTTACAAAGACCAGATCCTGGAGCTTAGGGAGACAAGGACTCCTCCCAACCAAAAAATATGTAAAAACAGAATTCTAATTAGAACCAGTCAGCCTGAGCCAAATTGACCTAGTGTTGTCATGGCGGGGGTGGGGGGGTTTAATAATTTAATGACATCTTATCATCAGTCAAGAGGTGGAAATAGGCAAAACTCTCTGGAAACTTCCCTGGATCCCATAAAACTGGAGGGAAGCAGAGAAACACTGTCTCTCTCCTGAGAGTATCCATTTTCTCCCTGGAAAGTGTCTCCCTTTCCCCTTTCTTATTCTTGACAAGTCTGAAATATTTCTGACGAGATCTCAAGAACTTGGATGAAAGGTGTGGCTTTGAGCTGTCTCAGTTTCTTGTAACACTCTTAAAATTTACAGAATCAGTACATTTAGAATAGTTGTGTTCTGTGAAACAGACAAGTAGTATTTTTGACACTTTCATATAGTTGTAATAATGGTAGTAATAGTATATTTGCTGTAAGAAATAATCTCACTATTTTTCCACATTTTGTGGAATTTCAAAGATACTTCTTATTATTGTTGACTTCTATGTCCAACACCTCACATCCTAAGGAAATATGATTGTATCTACCTTCCAAATGCTTTGTGATACCACTGCTATATTTTTCACTAGTAGTCACTATCATCTTTAACCTCATTACATGGTTTCTGCTTCAAGCTCTATACTCCCTAGTTTCTCTCAACAGACTTGTCAAAGTGATTGCTATTAATCATTACACAAATCATGACACTCATCCACTCAAAACACTGCAGAATCCCTGCATTTCCCTAAGAGTACAGGCCACACGTCCTTATCGTGAGGATCTGGCCTTGATCAGGCAGTCCCTGGTCTTTCTTCTCTGATCTCCTCACCTATTATTTTTACCATTCTGTCTGCAAAGTAGATGTTCTTGGCCTCCTTTTTTAATTCACCCAACATGAACAGAAACCACACTTTTGCCTTTAGGGAAGATACCCCTGGGTAACTTTTCTGCTACAAGGACACAATCTACATATATTAGGAGGTCTTACTCATTGATTGATATTTATTTATATCTTTCTGAATCTGTAAAGTTTACTTTACCCTATAATCACTACATTGGTATGGTTGTACAAATTCATCAATATATCTTGAGGGAGTGTAGCAAATACCAAAAACTTAAAATACATGATATACTTGTCATGGACCAGATTTATCACACTTTATACAGATGGCTCATTTTTTAAGATGAAATACTGATAAGAGCAACAATGATACTCAGAAGTGGGGTTGAGACTTGACTGAAGGAACAGTGTAGCACAGCTTGTTTATCAGTCTGACAAGGAGAGTACCAGCTGGCTAATTAAGTGAACCTAATTTAAACTAATGATGTAGATTCTCAAGATAATGTGCTAATGGCTGGAGGAGACTGCCAATGACACTTAAGAATACTCCTGAGGTGTTCGAGGAAGTCACTTCTGCATTCGAGTGGAAACTCATCTTGCCTCATAGAAGACAAAATGAGGTCAGTTATTTACTAGTTAATGTTTTATGCAGCAAAACACCATCTATACACCATTGTTAAAGAAATTTAATAGTGAGAAAACAACAACTGAAGTCATTTGATGTTTAAAGCTATATATTTGCAAATTTCATTTTAAAATTATGACCCTTAATTTTTAGCTACTGACAAAAATATTAATGTTATCTAATGAAAACAAATATACAAATATTTCCCTAATGCTAAAAAAATCCAAGACCAAATCTGAAATATCTTATACTGCCAAAAAATACTTGATATTTAAAAAAATAATATGTGGCTATTCAGTTTAAATCTTTTTTTTTATTATTTTTTGAACAACCTTACATGATTTTAACAAAATAATATAAAATGTGTATAAAATGTGTAAATATTCTGGATATTGCAATTATCTCCAGGAGTGCCCCCCCCCAATTACCCTCCCTTATCCCTCCCTTCCCTTTCCCTTTATAATTCTAAAAAAAAGGTATTAGATTGTAAAGCATTACATCTTATCTGGATT